>JACVBY030000543.1:0-249715 GCA_017589505.3 Metroxylon sagu | reverse complement strand
AGGAAGAAGAGGGTGGTGGTTACCTCGCCGGAGACTTTGCCGGAGCGGTGGATTACGCGGCCGAAGTCGCAGCCGCAGTGACTCTGTTTTCAAGTTGAACAGAGACACCAAGGTTTCATTAGGACCTTGATTTCCCATTAAAATCCCATCATGAAATACATGTTAACAAGATCATGGGTTAAGGGGAAGTAACCCAATCAAAGATCTCGAGTTCTTACTTGAGGGATTTGGATGAGGTCCAAAGAAGGAGGTCGCTCAACGCTTTCCAATGCCTTTCTTAGTTCCTAAAACAGAGTCCACCAAGACTCTATAAACACTCTGATTTCCCGTTGATTTCCCATCACGAATCTTACCCCATCCAATTCGTAGATCTAAGAAGAGAAAGAAAGATAAAAAATCTATAAAATTACCTGAGTGGGATGGATCAAATCTAGAGAAGAAGGCTGCCTTCTTCTCTGCTCTTCTTGGTCCTCACACCCGGCTCCTTCCAAGGTTTCAAGACGCCCAACAATAGCTGGGGAGGAGGGGTTCAAGGTGATTTAGACCACCTTAATCCCAGTCGTTCGGAGGTCGTGGGGGAGGTGGCGTATGGCCTCCCCGTCCGCCTCCGGCTCGCACACGAGCGCAACGCCTGCGTTCCCCTTTCCTGGTTGATCCGGACCGGTCAAATGGACCAGGTCCGGTTCAACCAGGCCAGGCCTTACAAATTTCAACCGTTGATGATCAAAATTGATTTTTGCACATCAATCGATGAGATAAAAAAGATCATAACTCATAACTCATAACTCAGATAGCAGAATACTCTTCAAACAATTTATATATACTCCTACAAAAAAAAAAAAAAAAAAAAGAAGAAAAAAGATAGAGAGGTCTAAAGACTTTCTTCAAAGGACTTTTTAACGCTCAAGTTAACCTATATCATAGAAAAAAAAGGCCTAAAGTTTCTCATGTCGATGTTCTAAGCTTTTAATCTTAGGCTTGGAATTTGTTTATTTCAGAAATCTGATGTTGCTTTTATTGGCATTTTGAAAGATTTCTTTTGAATTAGGCCACTCATTGGTGGACGGCTTGAATGAACTTGGATCTCTAGATAAGGTGGTAGTTTTGATGAAAGTCTTTCTTGATTGAAACTTCCTTCTTTGAAAGAATATGTGTAGTAATCTCGTGGGTCATATCAGCCACTTTTTGGTCCTGCCATATGTCATCGTCAGGAGGCTAGCTCAACTTATACTACGTCGCTTGCTCCTTACTTTCAAAGGTTGAGCATTAGTTCATGCTCAAATTACGAAAATAGCTTAGCCCTATGATAGTCAGCTTATTTTGGGCTTTTTTAGCTTTACTGCAGTGATTTGTTTACATTAAGCGTAGATCGGCTTAGACTGAACTCAACACTCTCATAGGTATTAGTCAGTTTTAGAGTTTTATCGATGTCTGAATGTTGGTATAGTGGGCTTCGGTACCTCTATATTTCCTTCAAGTTTTTTATGTTAGTGCCTAAAACTCAAAGCCTCTTTGCTTATCTAAGTTGGCGCAAGAAGCGATTGACGATTACTCTTGAAAATTATCCTTTAGATCGATTTTGTAAGTGGCTAGTTGGATCTGCTCAGGTCAGCTAGGTGGGCGACCTACTAAATCTATTCTAATTATCTCAACAAGCGACTTGCTGGATCTTTCTAGGTTAGCACAGTAGATAGCTGCCACTTTGATGTAATGGCCTTAAGTACCTCTCTACACTTCTCAAATTTTTTAGGTTAGATCTTGAGTCTTTGGGATGAGCTTTTGCTGATCTTCGATCGTCTTGGGGTGTAATTGAAAGTCACTCTTTCTAAAACTTTCAGGCTGACATCTAGGGCCTTAGAAAGACCTTTTAATTAATCTTAAATCAGCTCAAAGAGTAGCTAAAGATGGCTTTTGAAGTCAAGTCTCTCAAGTCGGAGCTTAAGACTAAAACTTTGTTGATCAAGGTTGGACCTGTGAGTGATTGAGGATCACTCTTGGAAGCAAGTCTCTCAAGTCAGAGCCTAGGACTTGTGAGAGCATTATCAATTGTGGCTAGCCCTGAGACCAATTAAATATCACTCTTGGAGAGATTTGCTGATCAAGGTTGAACCTGTGAGTGATTGAGGATCACTCTTGGAAGCAAGTCTCTTAAGTCAGAACCTAGGACTTGTGAGAGCATTACCAATTGTGGCTAGCCTTGAGACCAATTAAATATCACTCTTGGAGAGATTTGCTGATCAAGATTGACCTTGGGAGCAATTGAGGATCACTTCTAAAGATTTGCTTATTGAGGTTTGCCTTGAGAGCGATTAGAGATCACTTTCGAAGGCAAGTTACTCAGGTCAAAGTCTGAGTCTTGGGAGCTTTATTAATAGAGATAGGCTCAGAGAGTGATTAAGAATTACCCTTGAAAATAAGTTTATCAAGTTGGAGCTTGAGACTTGTATGCCTTATGGGATACCTCTTAACCGAGTCTGATCGTTTTTTGATTGGCCTAGGTTTTGAGATACTTTCCATGACTCTTAACCAACTTATCCTTTGAGTGACCATGTTGAGGAATGCCTATCAAAATCAAAGTTGATCCAAGTTATTTCAATAAAGTTGTCGGTGCTTATTTGGCCAAATGATCAGATTGGGTGTCGCCACTCCATTAAGCCTAGGCATGTTAGGACTTCAATGACTTGGCTTGAATAGCCAGCTTCTTTTTGGTCATTTTCTTTCCTTTTTTTTAATGACTCAAAATTAATTTTACTCGTATCACTAGCCTTTGTTCTTCAGCTCAGCTAATTTTGGATTAACTTTAATTCTTCAATTCGGTCAATTATGCTTTGGTTGGCATTGCAAGGGACTAGCTGGAGATATCTTCTAAGGTCATTTCTCTTTGGTGAATGACAACTCCTTAGAAAGGTCAAGCGTATTAGATAGGTTTTCTCTGTACCTTAGACATGCTCCATGACTGCTTGATTCTTTTATTTATCTCCTCTAGTTGCCAATCTATCTAACGTTGGTTGGTTGTGAGGGGTTTTCAGGCTAGTATGATTGTCTGATCATGGCAATCAATTTTGAGGCTCCTCCTCAGATTGGCTATCTTAACGTCCACTTCCAGTTCATCGCTTCTGTGGGGTCTTGAGGGTCCTTACCAATTTTAGGTTGAGGTTGATTGTTGTCGACAACTCGGTTAACCCTCTAGTCAGCTCCTAGTTGGTCTCTAGAACTTATTCCCTAGGGAATTGGGTTCTAAACCAAGTTGGTAAGCATGTCACTACAATGCAGAAGGGCATTGAATGGATCTTGGGTAACTGTTGCTATTGGTGGAGGATCTAAGTTGGTCTAGTTTCTTATAGAATTTTGTGAGCTAATTTGAGTAAGGCTCATGTCTGCTTAAGTGTTACTTACTCCTTAATCTCTTCTTTTAGGCAGCATGGTTGGATGCTCTTATTCATTTTCTATAAATAGCATCAATCTGTTGATATTCGAAACTAGTTTTCATATGCCAACTAACAAAAAAGGTTATAATTCGAATGATAAAGCATTCTCTAGCCAATTTGTATATCCTCCAGCAAAAGAGAGAAACAAGAAGAGTGAAAAGGTTCGAAGATTTTCTCTAAGGTGAGCCTTCTGATACTCAAGTTAGCATAGGATATATTCCAACCAACTGTAACCTAATGAATCCTCCGCTCATCCTCTTCTCTTTTAACATCTCTCTCTTTCTCTTCTCACCGGATGCTCCTCCTATACTTTTTCAATCACATTGTTGTCAGAGGTGAGCTAGTTCTTGTATTAATATTTCTAACTGCTTTTTACTAGAATTTGATGATTTATGACAGGATCTATATAGTATTTTTGATGTAACTATTTTTTTCTTTTTTCTTATAGCAAGTTTAATTTTGCAAATATCCTCTATAATTTTTAATATATTTTTGGTATATCCATATGAAAATCCAACTTATCCAAACTTCTGATTTCAATTTCTATTTCTATATAAACTAAATGGACAGGCAAAAAGAGCAATTTGATTTCTATTTTGATAAAATTTGATTCTGATTTTGATTACAATGCTGAACCGAACGGGCCCTTAAACACGAGATTTGTTTAGCGGGATTTCTATCTTTGCAGAATGGAGACATATAGATAATCCGAATGTTCTAAGCACATATACTAGATATTGATCATGGTGGTATAAAATATCATAAAGATAGAAAAAAAATTATTATTATTAACTTTGTTAAGATAATTAAATAGTAGTTAGTGTAGAGAAAATTTTAACTTATAACCTTTTGACAAACTTGAGCCCTGATTCTATGTTGAGCAACCATTTAATCCCCAAAGCTTAAATTGTTGGGATAAGTGTTAACACTGTATATTAGGCTCAACGATTTCTTCTTATGGTTATAGGATATAGAGTTTTTTTTTAATGATGAAAGATTTTTCAATTATTAATAGATGTGACTTTAATTCTACTTAAAACTCGATATTTTAATGTTCTCTCAATGGATATTGAATGGCCTATAAAGTGAAGGTTCAACATCAACATAGATGTCAAAAAAAACCCAAATCGGAGGTTTAACCTACCAGTAAATGTAAGTAGAGAGAGACCCACAAAGTAGACGGTCAATTCGTGCACTTGATTGATATATTTCCATGGCCAAAAACTCGCCTACAATTCAAATCTCACCTTCAGACATCTCCCAGAAGCAGACGCTTGCAACTGCTACGTTGACGCACCATTGACGGCCTAACGACAGATCCAATCGGAAAGTTACGCATCCCCCGTCTTACCTATTCCGTGCGTGATTTCTGAGAATTAGTACTTCGGCTTCATGAAGCCGTGCTCCTCCTCGTGGCCACCGGTGCGAGAGCGCGACGTGCTACAGGCGATCTCATGCACGGTTCCAGGAATAGCCACCTACCGTGTGGGCCAGCGAGGGACATTCCTAATGGCGTGGCTTACCAGAGAGAACTCTAACTCGTGCTGCAAAAAAAATGTCTTAGTTTGGTCCGCTGATAGTTCCCAAGCTTCACTGTTTATAAATTATAAATATTATGTTAATGGATTGATCCCTCCATTTTCTTGCATCCAAAGCTAAATTTTGGGTCTACTTTCTTTCCTTCACCAAATAAACCCAATATTACATACCATCGTCTGAACCATATATATATATATATATATATATATATATATATATATATATATATATATATATATATATATATATACATATATATATCCAGCATCAACATCACGCTGGTCCTCAAAAACAAAATAGGATGAAGGACGGGACCAAAATCCAGCCACAAATACTTAACCTCAAACAAAAAATGAGATACCAAAACCTACCAACCAGACCGAACCCAACTTGACACCCGGCCACGGGAGGCGTGAGCCCAATGGCTCTCCTTCCCAGTGGATGTGCTCGCTGAGCCTATTCTTGCTTCCCTTCCAATCAGATCTCTCCACGTAGTTCCACTATGCTATAACCCACGTGCTCTTCCTCGGTCACGGATCTATAACGCGACGCCGTCAACCCCTCACCCAACTCATTTATTCTTAAACATAAATAAATGAACAAAAAGCAATATATATTATTAAAAGATATATCAGTCGTCAACACGCCCGTCGAGGGAATCGCCGGTCGGCAGAAACCCTTCGCCCCCTCCCGGTCCCCAAAAGGAACCGAAAAAAGAAAAAAAAACTAACTTTTTCGCCCTTTTCCACGGCTCCTCTCGATCCCCCATACCTGCGCCGCCCGCCGGATCTCCAACGCTTCCCCTTTCCCATGGAGGACGACGACGACGCCCGCTTCGAGTCGCAGTCCGAATCCCCGTCGCAGTCGGAATCCCCGCCGCCGTCGCCGCCAACGCACCCCATCTCCGTGGTGGCGCCCTCCTCTGCCGGCACCCCCACCTCCCACCCCAACGGCCGTGCCGCCGTTGAGCCCGTCACCGTCGCCGCCCCACCCCAGCACACCTTAACCCTGGCCCTCCCCATCCAGCGACCCTCCGCCGCGGCCCCCGGCGGCCGCGAGGACTGCTGGAGCGAGGGCGCCACCTCGACCCTGATCGACGCGTGGGGTGAGCGGTACCTGGAGCTTAGCCGGGGGAACCTGAAGCAGAAGCACTGGCAGGAGGTGGCGGACGCCGTCACCAGCCGCGACGGCTACACCAAGGCCCCCAAATCCGACGTCCAGTGTAAGAACCGGATCGATACTCTAAAGAAGAAGTACAAGATTGAGAAGTCGAAGATCGTCTCCGGCGCCGCCGCCACCTCCTCCTGGCCCTTCTTCAGCCGCCTCGATGACCTTCTCGGCCCCAACCACAAGCCTACCCCCGCCCTGCCTGCCCCAGCGAATCCCACCCATCCCTCGAAAATTCCGGCTGGAGTCCCAATCCGACCCCCAATCCAAGCCCAATTTCCCCAGCGGCAGCGCACCCCACACCACCCCTCGAACCAGAGCAACAAGAGGGCGAGATCGCCGCCGTCGGTGTCGTCCCGGTCGGCGGGGATGTCGGCGGACTCGTCCGATGGGTTCCCTCCGGAACCGGCTGTGAACGGGAAGAGGGGGAAGGGAGAGGACGAGGAGGTGGGCCTGCGGGAGCTGACGCAGGCCATACTGACCTTCGGGAAGGTGTATGAGAGAGTGGAGAACTCCAAGCTACAGCAGGCAATGGAGATGGAGAAGCAGAGGATGGCGTTTGCTAGAGAGCTGGAGCTCCAAAGGATGCAGTTCTTCATGAAGACCCAGATGGAGCTCACTCAGCTGAAGAGCCGCCATCTTGGAGGGAGAAGTAGGAGGAGGAGGGATGAAGCTGGTGCCAGCGGCAACCACCACCAGAACAACAACAGCAGCAACAGTAATAATGGTCACAACAGTGGGTAGATGGAAAGGAGCAGAGGAGGTTTATTTGTCATTTGGTTGGCAGGAAGGATTTGGGAACCAACGTTAAATCTAAGAATTGGAATTTGTAGACAACTGTACCCCTTCTCTGAATCTAACAATGGTAGAAGGGCATTGTACTCTGTTCACTCTTGTGCATATTTAATTGTTGATGTTATGATGATGGTAATTAGGAAAATGATGTTTTTTAAATCGATGTGATGTTCTTTAGACCTATTTGTCGTTTAAGCAGCAGGAAGAATTTGGAAACTTGAGCTTACCGACCATACCCATGTCTTCAGAGTAGCGGGCAATGTGGAAAACAAATGTTAAAAGGCCATACTGATATGGGATGTCTAAACATCTAAATTTCTTCCCAAAATCCAAAGCAGTCAGTTATTTCAATGAATGGGACTGTATTCGGTTCTATTGGGCAAACTTAATTTGTAATAATTTTGATGATGATGGTGATAATCTTTTTTATATCGATGTCATGTCTTTAATTGTCTTAGCATGAGAATGTTTCTTGAGGATTGTTCCAAACAACCAAAAGAGGAGAGGATTGCTGGCCGTATTCACTTTGTTAACATTATGATGGCGGTGGTGGTGAACTTTTCTATGGTGGTATTGTTGTTATTCTAAGAATTTGAAATTAAATGAGAGTAGCATGTTGCTTGAAGATCCAATAAGATACAAGAATCCGGATTCAGAACGAATAAACAAACAAATAAACGAAAGGTGGAGTCTGTGTTCCTAGTTGCAAACTAACAGCTGGCGCCAAGGTTAATAAAAAATGAAGCTACAACCAGAAGCATGAGTTAGTGGGGTTGCAAGATCCCGTTCTTACAGACAGGATCTAGAGACTAGAGCAGTACATATAATAAAATACAGGAATGCAAAACTAGCAATAAAAAATAAAAAAGGAACACAATTTGTTTCCAAAAATCAAAGTAAAGATGCTGTTAAGCATCCTTGTCATACATAAAACATTACTGAAGCTTAACTAACATTATTGAGTTAATTAGGAGTGATAAACAGGGTCTCAAGAGTATGGCATGGTAGGGAGCTGAAGATGATGTCTAAAGACGCAGTGGCTGTACGGTGCGATGATTGTACACTAGAATATATATAAACACTAATTAGACCAGACATGAATCAGACCTTGCTTGCTGCCGGACTAGATCTCATTCCTGTCCTCATCATAGGAGAGGGCAGCCACGTCATCCAAAGCTTCCGTGATGGTGCTCCTGATGGCGGACCGATTAGGGCCACCTTGCCTGAGAGGCGCAATCTGGGGTCAAGCAGGCATATTTTGGCAATGCACTTTCCGTTTAGGACGTTGCTCATGTTGATAGAACCTACAGGACGAGCTGCAGAGGTTTCATGCGGTCAAACGATCAGACATCGCTTCGACACGAAAACAGTCTCCAAGCAAGGAAGACACCTCCCTCATCTTCACTTCCATCCTCAGCCTTGAAATAGGAGATAATCAGGTCCTGGCCACTGGTGATATAAATGTTGTTGGTATTACAATCTGGATGCCACAGGAGGTGATCTTCAATGGAAGCTACAAGCTCTCCATAAAAATTTCACACTGCAACTATGCTGTTCCAGAATGTTAAGAAGAGGTCATTCTCACGGTCCTGGAAGATGAATGCCGAGGGGGTCAGGAACTCAGATTGGCTCACTTCAATCAGCTCTGAATTCTGCACCTGCACCAACAACTATAGAATGTTACAACTCAAATGAAGAATATGCAACAGAAAGGTACAGGACGGAAAGGATTTAGCATTCTACATTGAGAATCTGCAGGTTCTCATGCTCTTGCTTGACCAGAAGCTTCTCATTGAACTGCTAGATGAAGTCAACCTTCTTGTTACGATGTCACAGGTGATATTAAATATTTCAACACAGTTCCATCTTCAATTGATGGATTGTCAGTGAAAAAAAACCAATATTTCAACACAGTTCCATCTACAGATTCAGATGCATCAAATTATGTGTGATGCATTAATGAATTATTTGAAAAAAAGAATCAAAAACCTGATTTTGACCTCAGGTGTATTCTTATAGAATTTTTACAGATAGGAGAGTAATTTTTCAGGTCAAACACCTTATAAGTGCGGCAAATGTTTGTATGAATCTGATTAGACAACTAGATAGCTATATTGATATCAATACGCAGAAGGGACCAAAGGTTGCCTACCCATCCCAAGATGAATTACTTAGTACTTTGCCATTTACACCATCAAATTCAACAAAACCAGGCCAATTTAGCGACTCAGTCTCAAAAATAGGATTGATAGCATCCAATCGATTCCTCCTAATACAGCTGTCAGAGTTCCATAAAATGTCATGAATAAGGTTGAAAGGCTTGTTGGATTCAAATATGAACTATTCACTCATGAATTGCTAACCTAAATAATTAGGATAACTCAATTATTAACTAGTTGTGACCATAATCAACACTATAACTAATTGTCAGAAAAATCAAGACATAATCCCAACAACAGATACCATGAGCTAAAATCTCTGTTGGGGAATCCTATCTTTTCTGCAATGTAAGTATGCTATAACCATTGTTGAGAATCCCATCTTTTCTGTAATTAATCACTTCGACAATTTCAGCTTTTATTCCCTTTAAAAAAGGAGACAATTTTAACTTTTACTGTGATTGTATAGATATCGAGAAGCAGAGAGATGCAAACAGTGTTTTCACAAACACAAGAATAACTAGAGAATAATAAAAAATAAGCATTCTTGGAAAGTTAAGATTTTTGCATGAACCAAATTTCGTACTCTATAGGAGTTGTCCTACACTTTGAAATGGTCTGACACATAAACAGACACTGTGATAAGTGACCCATAATTCTTGCAAGCTTCTGATAACTTCATCATGGCTTATGTTTAAGAAACATATGCGCTTGTTTGTCGCTGTAAACAAAAAAGAAGAAAGAAGTGCAAACGACAGTCAAAAACAAAAGGGTCAATAGGAAAACATAAACTTAACAGGCTTACTCCAACCAAGAGCAGCACAGAGACCTGACTGTGCATGAGCAAGTATGACATCTTTTGCTGCAACAATCTCAATGATTTAGGACCTCCTTAGAAATTGTAGTTTTGGGGAAAAAATGAACATTCTGATCATAGGTATCAAACTCCTGCATTACCCCAAAACAAGGCTTTTTTTTTTTTTTGTGGGAAGGAATCATTGCAAATATGCAGCATTTTATTTATCATGAGGCAAGGTCACAACGGAGAAAGATTGGAACTTGTCAGTTCAGAGTGATGAATTTCATAGAAAAGTACTTTTTTCTTGAGAAAATACTTAAAAACTATTTTTCAATCAATAAGATAAACCCACACATCAGACACATCCCTAATCTAATCTTGTTTCATAAACCCAATATAAAATAGAATAAGGGTGTTCTGACTTTACTAGATATTTAAAAGCTTTATATCCATGAAACCCTGAGAAGATTGGTCAGAACCACAGATAATAAAAAGTACCAAGATAAGCTAAGAAAATGAGGAATATAACAGGTTCCAATATATTTCCTTACATGGAAGCTCCATAACTTCTATGACCAGATTAACCTTATTTTTCAGGTGGATAAAATCTAATTTTCTAGGTCACTGCCCCAGTGCCCCCTCATCCACCATATGAGCAACACATTGTGATTGCGATGGTTTGTGACTTAAACCACTTCTGACCAACAGAAGCTTACATGAATTGTATACCTCCATTGCAGGGCTTATCCAGTATTTTCTGTGGATTAAAAAAAGCTGATTACAAATAATTATAGCCTAGCTTCTTTTGCTTGTAAAAGGAAATACAGAACAGTCCTAGCATGTTAACATCTTTACATCGAATGTAAAATATTTTATAGGATTCAAAATGAAATGAAGATAATGTTTCAAATATGAATGCTGAATTGATTCAGGTCCTTCTATTAACTCTTTAACTTTGTTAACAGGAGCAATGTTTCTCAACCTCATGCCTGTTTCTGGGATATTGGAACCTTAAATGATATACCTTTTGGACAATCTTTAATAAATCTTTACTAATGGTAACAACTAGTGGGACCCAAATAAAACCTAGGGTTTATAGAATTGTAATACATGAAGATAGCAACAAAGTAGTCAAGCTTTCCACTGCCCATCTCTTGATGGTTACATGCATCTAAACCAAGGCTGAAAATCTCAGTTTTAGTGACTATTTCAGTTAAGAATCTAGTATGCTGGGTGCAATAACATGTCTGACAAGGCATCATGTGCAAAGCCGTGTGATATTATCACCATACCAAAAGACTTTAAAACTTCTCATAATTGCCAACGAGGGAGAGCATCGATATCAATACTAAATGGAACTCTTCAAATTAAGAGCTCACAAAAATGCACATTCTGAAGGCAATCTGGATGCTCAGTTATGGGTTTTATCTAGATGCTAAACCTCTCCAGGATACAAATATTGCATGTGCACCTTGACAATGCAGTTCAGGGTCATTGAGGTTAACCAGAAAAAAGAATAAACATGAAAGACTTGCTTGTGACCAAAAGAGATTCAGCAGTTGGGGCATTAACTTTTCCGCAAGACTCAGCCTGTGTTTTGAATAAATACTATTTCTTAGTAGGTATACATTAAAATGCAAAAGATATTTGAGGAAACGTAATACTGAACAAAGACTTCATTAGCTATTGTTCCTTCTCTTTTTACACTTTTTATGTTTTTTAATATGCATGAGGGACCTTTGTTCATTTTTTGGAGAAAAAAATACTAAAGCAGAAAATTGGAACAATCCCCACATGCTCAGCACTCGCTCAGACAGCAATGAACATCATCATCATCCAAGCTTCTTCCAATTAAATGTTGAGTAAACTATATAAAGCATCTCAAAATTGAATTGGCTCTACGAAAGGATTGAGTAGATTTTATGACCGGCTGTCAGCATGACATCAATCTACTAAAAATTGATTATCGTTGAATTCCCAGTCAAAGATAATTCAAGAAAGAGAGGGACTTGTCGCAAAACCTATATGGCCAATTAGAAGGGAGGGAGGTCTACCTTATTGTCACAAATTAAACTCATGTAATCAAGGAGCAACCCTCCAGAATTTCCCTAAGCTTACAAAGAGTCTAGATGAAGGTGAAAAATCGTTACTGCTAATAGTGGAGAGATAATTGGAATGCCATCGAATCAATGATGAACACTGAAAATTTTGTTTGGTTTGTGGAATAGTGTGTGGCATCAATGCTGCATCTTCATGGAGGCATAAAGTTTGAATCTCTGGGGCAAAGGCATTATGTAGTGCAGATTAGAAAACATAATTTCTAATAAGTATTAGAGTCCGTCAGCTTCCACAGTTGCTTTAGAGATATTGTAATAAGAAGGATTAGACATCATATTTCCTACAATGAGTTTGCTAGATGCTTTTAATAAATTTTACATATGAGGATTTAAAGCATATATGAGCTCAAATGGAGACATCTTGTAAGCAAAATCTAACATGAATATAAGATGGTTCTCTTTTGACAGCTCTGAATGTCATACCCACTCAAGGAAATGAAAGTGATATTCTTTGAAGGTTTGATCACTGATCTAGATTTTCTCTCCTGTTGAAATTAGACATCTCAGGAAAAATAGTTTTCCTGAGATATGTGAAACTATATTCTCTATCATCTACTGCAATCCACTGGTCCAAAAAATCATCCAACATGTTGTGCTCAACTTTCAGTTCAAGCAGAAATACATCTAGTCAGTCTGTCTCGACATGCAACAAAAAGGCAATGCTCTGCTTATCTAGCTAACCTCAGATCTAACAAGAGGAAAATAGTCCCGTCATCATACCTCTCTACTTTCACACATTTTATCACTGATAGCAAAAGACATGTCATTCAGGCTTTATCGGCATCATAGATTTATCAAAGCAGTTAGAATTAAATTAAATTGAAATCCAAAAGCCAGTTCATGGTTCCCCACGCTAAAATCCAAAACTAGTATTCAGCATTCAAGCACCAACCCTAGTCCGAATACTGATCTCTGCAGCCTTACGATCCCAAATTCGTGGACGAGCTTCCAATTTAGCTACCAAAACCCTTATCAAGAGCACCATGAACTAAATTCCAGAAACTAAAAAATGGCCAACCACGAAAACCTGAAGCATTTCTAAATTTCAGCAACGAAGAAAGCATCAAACGACAAAACCTGAAGGAATCCAAAACCCTAGAGCAAGAAAACCCTAAACTCGAGGCGTTTTGAAGCTCAAAACCTGAAGATGGATGTTGCGGGAACTTCTCTGGCGCGTTTGTGGGGATGCCCCCGGCCGTCCGGGGCAACCCACCGATCTCGCTGCCATGGAGCTCCCACACAGAGTTGGCGCAGTCCCACCCACGGAACTTCCGGGCGGAGCCCTCCCCGGAGCTCGATTCCCAGCCGCGCATCCTCGCCTTCACTCGGGACCGGACCCTTAGCGGCGACTTCTTGTAGTTCTCCATCTCGGCGCCCCACGCCTCCTTCTACCTCTACTCCGATGTCCCGCACGCGGGGGGGGGGAACATGGGAGAGCTCACTTCGGAGTGAGGGGAAGGCACAGGGCCACGGTTAATGCTTGGCCGAACAGCATGGCTAGCTGGCTACCGAAGAGGAGCGCGCGCTCTCTCCATCCCTCTCTACGCACGCGCGCGGCGCGCGTGCTTCCATGTGTGCACACAATATACACAAACATATATATATATATATATATATGTTAGAATATTAGATGATATCTTTTGGTCATCACTATTTTAACTAACGAGTAACTGTGAGGACACGAATAGTTTGCAAACTTATAATCTGATAATCATACATTATGACATGAAAGTATAAATTAGTTAACAATAAAATTTTGTTGCCTCTTGTCAGTATTTGGTTGCAAGAAACTTGGAAAGTCTGCATGATAATGATTCTGGTAATTCCATAGCACATGTGGCCTAAATGCTTAATCAGTCTTATCATGCTTGGTTCTGTCTACTTGTGTACATCAATGGCAAAGTGTGCAACAAAATAATGGCATGCAGAAAAATAATCCATCCAAGGTATAATTATCTCAGGCAAGCCTTCATCCACTCACTTTCCATGTCTAAATGGCTGATCCATGTCTATATAGTCTTCAATAAATTGCTCTTTTTTTTTTCTTTTTTTTTTTCATAAATTTTCTTTCTTTTCTCTAAATGGAATAGAACTTTTTATTGTATTTGGAAAGATGGGAATATAGAATGAGCAAAAGTATCAGCTTTACATGTTCTCCTATATCTCTCATCCTTTCCATTTCTATTCAGACATAGACATCTTTCTGAATATGTGAGAATATAAACAAGGAGGTGTTAAGGGAAAACACCCTCATGTTCTACATTGAATTCACCATTTTCATGCAGAATTTTACTTGTTTAGTCCAGTGAATGCTGTTTCTTGTTTCCCTATCAATTTACATTATTTGATGTAGATCCTTCAAAATAGCTACAAAGTTGCCTTTACCTCTATGAAAAAGCTCTTGATGATTCAGACAATCATAGGTATGACTACATTATTGTTGTTGCATGTTAACTTAGGGCTAAATTACCATATTTATAACCATCGAGCCATTTCCAACTACATGGGTTTAGCTTTAAGCATCATCATTTGCATAGATTCCTATTCAGGGATGTTATTAAAGTAGGTGACTTAACGTTCATAAAAACTGAATTGGGATTCAGGTTATAGTTTGTATGTTCTTAATGGCTTACTCACAATATAATATTAACATTTATGACCAAGATAGCACATGAAAACATAAAAGGTATCATCAGTAAGATTTTTTTGTTTGGTAATTGTTACAAAATTGGGCCTTTAGCCCAACATGGGTGTCCCCTAATGGGCAGGCTTCTTTTTAGCTCATGTCTAACTCTTCATATTTCAGCTTGTGTTTTACATGTTTGCAATTGAGCAAGCAAAGAGTGTTATAATTGGCTAGGCTTTCAACGAAAGAATATTTTATATTGTTAGCTAATGGGGTGTAGAGTTATAAAAGAAGAAACTCTATTGATAGAATCTCTACTTAAGACTGAGATATGGTACAAAGTTCGCATCTTAAAAAGAAAAAATCTCTTACTTTTTATGCCCTAAAAGTACTTAATAGGCTATAGGTTTGAGTGTACTTTTTGATAGAGTACGCTCCTAGTAAAAAGTATGATGTACTATTCTGATGCATTAAAGTTTTGTGGCTGATTAGAAGCAGAAGCAACCTGTTTTTTAGGTCATAGCCCTTTGGTTTTGTATGTGCAAGATGTATGTTAAACTTTAAACTCTTTTACGTCAGCAATTTTTCAACTTAAATCTAAATTTTGCTTAACACTAATTGTTTTCCAACTTAGCTCTCTTATTACTAATAATGTCTCAATTGGGGGGCGGGGGGGGGGGGGGGGCATAGGAGGTCAGACACTCACATGCAGTGTACTTGGGCACTTCCACGCTTCATTAAAGTTGAAGAGAGAGAAGCTGTAAGAAAATTTCCAAACACAAATGGACTACTGATAAAGCCATTATGTCATAAATAATTCTAGCCTTAACAAGCAACCAGACGAATAGGTAGTTGTCTGAATTTTTTCTATGATCATGAACTACCTTAATTCATTGTGGAGGAAATGAAGGATAATAATTCGAAAATAGACTCTAAAGAGCTTGGAACGCAATCACCAAAATATTTTTTTTGAAAAATGGAAATGAAGAACACGGAAGCTGAACGTTTTTGTAGAGAAGACTCTCTCTCATCTACTCCTAAAAACTGCAGCAAACTTGCAGGATTTCTCTGGCCCCAATTGGTCAAAAATGAAAAATTGGTCAAATTCGTCCACTGGTCGGCCTGTTGCCTCACAAGTGGAGTCTAAGTCATACCCCAAAGCTCAAGTTGGTCAAAGGTAGGGGTTTGCTATGCCACTTTGTTCTTTTCTTTTAATCTTCTCTTGATGTCTTCGGACTAGTACAGTGTTGACCCGATTCATTTCCATTGTGAAACCTTGGGACTGCTGAATTGATTTTGACCAAGATGCCCATGTTTAATGCTTCAAAATTCGCAAATCAAAGTCCTTTTCAAATGTGAACGATCATTTGCGTCTTTATTCATCTATCAATGGTGTTGGCATCGTAAATTGATGGGGTCCTTCGGGATATAATCTCAGTCACATCTTTGTCACACATCATCATCATCAACTAACCCCCATTCTCTCAACCGAGCTGAAATTTCCTTAAGAGCATCTTTCTTTTTCGTCTGATGTAGGGTTGGCTTGGGAGGTAGATGTCTTGTTATCCATGAATTTCAAACTGTTTCCGAGTCAGAGGCATCATCAAGCACATGGTATGGATGCTAGAAGTGAGACCCGAGCTGTAAGCATTAAGCCAAAGGAAAGACATCAGTGATTTTGAAGTGCCTTATACCTACCAAACTGTCAGGCTGCCCCACTTGGTAATTAGAGATTCTGATTTTTTTTTTTAATTAAATAAGATTCTGAATTTAATTCTTGGACAGTGCATCTTAAAAAAACTTGACCAAGATAATTATGGTGCAAGTTGGCCATATAATATATTATTCCGATACTGTTCGTGCTAGTTCTTTTTTGACCTTGGGCATTTGTTTTCTGGAGGAGTTGAGGCGAGAAGAATCTGTCTTCTAAATTTTATACCAGAAAGAACCAAGAAAAATAAAATACCATGTCAACTTAAAAGCACTGGTGCTGTTGACTACCAATTACCGGAAGAAAAGCAGTCGCCTATGAAAAAGACCAAAAAAGCCTCATAACTCAAAGCCCTGGGATCGCCTTCCATACGGTTTTCTGAACGGGTCTTGTGCTCCGAGAAGAACACGAACACGTCCCTCGACGCGCAAATTTATCGTTTCATACGGACAAACCTTGTCTCCCTGCTTCTCAGGACCCAGTTAACTCTCGTGGTACGGACTCTTTCAGTGATTCCGTGATCCATGGGTCCCCATATGCCCCCTGCTCCTCCTTTGACCCGACCCATTCAATAAGCAGCCCCATTAGCTCGTGCCATCCTTTTTTTCTTTCTCAACTTGTAATTCATTTTAAAATAAGGAAAGACCTTTTCAAAATTAAAGACCATAAATGCGGAAATACGGCACATTAATTAACGACTTTTGGCCAGGGCACAACGCGCGAAGCGTGACGACAGTTATTGCCCATCTAAGATTCGGTCATCATCATCATTATTACCGTCTATTCTTATATTTTATTTAAAGTAATGGTGCATCGGATAATGCTGCCCTTCACGGAGGCGGGCTTTCAGGGTCGAGGATTGACCGCCGCCGCCACCGCCGCAATGGCCGCCGACGACCCTTTGCGCCATCCGCGGACCTCCACGAGCCACGTGGCGGCAGCCTAAGCCCATCGGACGCGGTAATGGTCCGCGCCAGCCGGCTGAGAGCCGGGTCCACCCTGCGGGTTGGCGTGCCGGACCGGATCAACCGCTTCGAAAGCCAGCTGCGAGAAGAGTCGACGACCAGGGCCATTAATATCAGCAATTAATCCTGGTTGCATAATAGTATTATTATTAATACGAAGGCCAGAGGAATTCCTCGCCTCTTAGTTAAGGCTGAAAGGTAGAAAAGCAAATATTTGCGAAGCATTCTAGAAATGATGCCGGAGAGGCGAGCTTCTGCTCCTCATGAGATGATGGATTTGGAAATGGAAGACAGGGGAGATGATGGAGTTTCTTCTTTGAGTTGTTCTCCGATGGAGCAGGCTCGGCTGGTGAGGCGGCTGTCGAGGGGGAATAGAGGATTGGATGATGAGCTTCTGATGAAGATGAACGAATTGGAAGAGCTCTTTACTGCTCATAAGATGGCCTCCCCATCATGGAAGACTGGAGCGGGAGACTTGGAGTTCGATCGCGTGGACAAGGCTAGGGAGAAAAGGTCAAGTAAGAGCGGTGACGAGGTGAATTTTGATGGTAAGTTGGCTTTCAGCGTCCGGGATGATCAGGGACGCAGTTACAATACGAAGAAGTCGGAAGGTTTAAGAGGAAGCTTGTATGAGAGATATATGGAGAAGAGAGATGCAAAGCTGAGAGAGGATTGGGGATCGAGTAGGGCCCTTAAGGAAGCCAATATGAAGGCTATGCGGGAGAGCTTGGAGCAGAGCCAGGCAGAGTTGAAGGCTCGATTTGGAAGATCTGTTGAGGGAAAGGATTTGAATCTGAAGGATTTTCGTCATGGAGAGAAGATGAAATCCTTTGGTGCTCGTTCAGCAACGAAGGGAACAGAACAAGTACTTTCTTATGCTTTCTTAATTAACCTCTTGATGCTTACTTTCAATCTTAGGATCATGCTTGGTTTACAGAATGAAGTTGAGGAATTTATTTTATAATTGTTGTCACGTTTTGGAGAGTGCGTATGATTCAGGAATTACTGGAAAGTTTGAGATTTTCCTTGGTTTGTATGTTCCATTCGTGTGGGCACCCTTCTTTGTTATGAATCATGATCTCAGACAACTTCAAGCAGCATGAGTCCCCATGATTTAATGATTGTTGAAAGAAAACTATTTGGTGTGGATTTTCTATTCATTAAAAAAAAAAATTGTATTTAATCCACACAGGACAAAGTTTATTTGATAACCAGCTTGAACTTTAAATTTCACATTTTTTGCCTGCCAAACGGTAGTAATTCCTCGGTTTCTTTTGCCATTCTTATGATAGTTTATGGTGCATTCTTTGGTAATATTACTTTATGATCTTCCTTAATTTTAAAATGGAAAAAAATATTGTCATTCTTCTTCTTCTTCTTCTTGTGTAAATTATGGGCCACTCTTTAGGTCATGCTGCAGTGAGCTTATAGCCTCCTCTATAACCAAGATATTAAGAAGATGTATCTATATCTTTCACATTGATATATGTAATCTTCCTGTTTTCATGATGGTCATAGATTCTTCAAAGTCTAAGTAAAAGATGTAAATTCAATGATTTTAATAAAGTTTGCTCATAGGAGAAATCCTATTCCCTCGTGATTCTTTCAAAAAACAAAAAAGTCGAAGGAAAAGATCCTTTCCTTTATAGCTTTGGACGTGTTCTGCACTGCTTGCTCTTCTATAGTTCTTTTGCCCTTCTTCATTTTGGCTTTATTATTTATATTGTGACTCGCTTTCATTTTTGCAGCAGACAGTAGAATTCATCCGGACAATGGAGGAAGAAAATCTTGAAACAGAGGTTCAATATGTTCAGTATAAATTCTATGATGATACACTGCTCTGCGATGGTCCTTCTAGCAGCACTGACTCTAAGAAGCTGTTATCCAGTAGTGTACCTTCCTCCACTTCTCACAGATCAGTTGCACCCATTCCTAGACCTCCTATCAAATCTGGTTCCATAAGGAGAAGTACCCAGCCTGAAAATTCTGTGGTACAATCAGTTTCCAACAACTCTAGCCGCAGGAAGGAAAATATGAAGCCATCGACTGGAACAAGCAAGACAACCACTCGTTCACAGCTGAGGACGCATGCTCGAAGCATCAGCATCAGTGAGGGTGTGAACATTTTCAAGGAAGAGAAGCCACAGAGGCTCAAGTCTATGAGTAACGGATTGGTCAGTTCTGACGAGTTAAAAGACCTTTCATCAGTAAACACTGGCAGTCTCAGACTGACACCGTCAATGCTTTCAAAGAAGCAAAGCGAGCAAACCAGTAACAGGCTCCAGAAGATACGAGAGTCGAAGCCATTGGATAGGAGGGGCGATGGGAAAGGCTCTGGTGCTGGAGCTGCAATAGCTAAATCGAGGACCTTCACAACTCATGAAATCCAGAAAAGTGGAGAGGAGTCTGAAGGGTTGGTAGGTAAGCGCGAATGTTCACCTGATAAAGACGAAGAATTAGAAAGAACATCCAGTGAAGACAGGGGCACTGGTTTTCCTTCTGACTCAGAATGCGGGAAATCAAGATCCAGCCAAGAATCAGGAAGTCATGGTGATCCCAGACCTGCTAATAATGATGTCTCCATGGCTGTATCTCAAGCAGATGATGATTCACCTACTGCTTCTAAGTGTAATGCCTCTGCAGGAAGAACGGAAGAGTTACCAGAACAAAATCCTGGATCCTGGAACTCACACAACAAATATATGCCTTCCAATTCTCGTAAGGCATTGGATAGTCCGACAGGCCACCCTGCTTCCTGGAATTGTCACCCTGTGAAACAAATGCAGGAGGCCGATGCTGCTCGAGTAAAGAAGAAATGTGGAAAAGCTGAGAAGCTTGATCTTGCAACTAATGCTTCTCATCAACCGCGAAATGGCCTTGCAGAAGGGTTCAAAAGATTGTTTAAATTTGGGAAGAAAAGCAGGGGTGCAAAGAAGATGGTAAATGATCCGGTATCCATATCAACAACCTCTGAAGCTGATGCTGATATAGATAATGACCGTGATCTGGCAGATCAGTCATCAGATGATCTTAGGAAGTTGAGAAGGGACCGCTCAGTTCCTGCTTACCATGGCCTAAATGAGGGCAAAGTTTTTCCTGATCAAGGTACCCTGATTTCCTATTGATTAGTCTCTATTATTGTTTCTTTCCTAGTTCCTTGTTTTGATGGTTCTGCTAAGTTTTTGGTTTTCTTTCTGATGAACAAAAAGAAAATACTGACATTTAATTTTAATAACATTCCTCCAGCTTAATTTTCCAAAGCTACTATGCAAACAACTCCCTATTAAGCAGTCAGAAAAAATGTTATTAGTTGTGTCGAGCTTATTCGGGACTAGGGAAGATTCTGTCTTTTTCTTTTTCTTTTTTCTTTTCTTTCATTTCCCTTGTGATTAATAAAAACAGATGGAGGCTTTGTTGATTGATTTTAATATACATCTTCACAACTATGCAGCTGTACCTATGACAACTGTTTCCTTAATTGTTAAATAGACTGAAACTGTTTCTGATTCAAGTTATTGTCACATTCTAGATGTTATCACTCTAAATTTATTCAAGACTTAAGCTATTTTACTTTCAGGTGTTCGATATTCTTCTACTAATATATACGTTCAGTTTCATATGACATCATCAGGGATGCTAATGAAAAGCTTAGTCATGGCTGTACTTTTTTAGCCACATTAACCAAGCTTTCTTCTTTGCAGCTCCATCATCACAAAACTCCATTCCTGGTAGTCCTGGAAACTCCAGTTTGAGGGAAATTCACATATCCAGCAACTCTCGAAAAGGTTACTGCTTAATGGATTAAATGCAATTTTATAGCGTTAGGTAGATTTGTAATGTCTGAAATGACTTCCAAAAGTTCATGTCTGCAGGATGACTTCTGTATCTTGAATCACTCTGTTAAACATATATTTGCTTATTTGTTGTCTTTATTCACTCAGTGATTCTGAATAGCTGTCTGGATTTTTGCAGCACATCGCTCGCTCATCCCCCTTCCATCATTTTGAAGCGAGGGAAGTGAATCCAAACTTAGATGACAGAATGGTGGTCTACAACATCAGCATTTTCCAATTGTGCCAGAGCATGATATACCAATGAGGGTTTCTCATAGATGCTAGAAACCCATTTACAGTTTTGGAAAAAGAAAAATGAAGGATTCTTCCATAGGATTTGTTAGTATCATGTGATTGAGTGTTGTGGGAATCAATTTCTCCGTCATCTCTCAGTTTTGAATGGGTTGTGGTCATGTGGAGTTCATTAGGCCAATTCTCTCCGTTGTGTGGCATGTTATGTTCTAGGAACAATTCCATTTGTAGCTTGTAGTATTTGTATATTGGCAATCATACACTAGTCAGATATTTGATTTATACAAATCAGAAGGGCTTGGTTTCTTCTTCTTATTTGGCTGCTTCTTGATCTATTGTTCCATTGGACAGTTCTTAAGTCTTTTAAATGAAAAAAAAAAAAAAAAAAAAAACATAGTCTATAGTTCCATTGTACAGCTCTTATTTTTTGAAATAAAACGATACATGAACTTTCTCTGTCATGATGGTAGGATGATGGTCAGACATCAGTTATTTGAAGACAAACCTGCCGCATTAGATGTGCCAAACTTTTGCTCGGATGTAATTGGTAGTTGAATTTTAAAAGCCTAGAATGCGAGTCAATCATATTCAGTGGAAACATGATTAAAACTTATTCCCTTACTAAGAATTTAGTTTACAGTTTCTTTCAGAAAAAAGAACTTGATAAGAAGTGTGTGGGCTAGCTGAGAGATCAGAACTACATTAGATTGACACATGCCAGAGATCACAGGTAGGAGAGAATACTGAAAAGCCCATCGGTAAAGAGACGTCATACTTTATTAATAGTTTTAGCACCATTGTCAACATAATGCACATATTATTTACTCCCTTTTGGCTGGTTGTAACCGGCCTTGGTATTCTTGGTCCTGGGAGGGTTAAGTATAATGGAATGGAGTTTAGTGCTGAAATCTACCAGAGGCATGCTATATTAAACCAATAAATGGCAATTGGTCGGTCTGGTGGCGGTGCCGCACATCATTTTTAAGTAAATGAGAGTTAGGTGTTTATCAGTAAACACCAAATGGCTATGCTTTGGAGGCTGCTAACATGGTGAAGTACTCCCATGTCACCATCATCTGATGACTGTCAATTAAGGATCATGGCTTGGGCAGGCTGGGAGTGCCAAAACTCATGATGCTGTGATATTTGACTAGACCATCACCATTCTGTAAATCTCACTACATGTTGGCTTCAGAGGATAAAACTAATAATGTATCTTGTTTATCTAGTCATAAGGTTATTGGCCCTTGTTGAGTTATATCGTCAGATTGCAAATTCAGCAGTTTTTCAAACTTTCTTAGCTATATAAAACTTGAAAAAATATGAGTTGAAATCTAATTACAAGTATATCAAAACATGCATCACCAATATGTAAATCCCACTACATATTAGCTTCAGAGGATAGAATTAATGTTGGATGTGTCTTGTTTATCTGGTCATAAGGTTATTGGACTTTGTTGAATTATATCATCAGATTGCAAGTTCTGCAGTTTTTCAAGACTTTCTTAGTTATATGAGACTTGAAAAAATATGAGTTGCAATCTAATTGCAAGTAAATCAAAACATGTATTCCAGATTTGCCTTGCGAATGGACCATCAAATGTAGAGTCTCTTTCTGTTTTTATTTTTTTGAGAAGAAAAGGGATCACAAGAGTGCTGTAACTTCAGTTAACCACAACACATCCATGTGATATAAAATTTAACACTCTAAATTGATCATTTTGTGCCTTGCACTCAAACAGTAAAGCTTGGTTCATGAACTGTAAGATATTCATATGAAATTAAATCCGGACTTCTAATGCCTGAGTAAGAAGAGTACTTAAATTTTTGGACATCAAATATGTGGTTATAGGCTTCTAGCAGAATTTAAAAAGTCGAAACCCACCCTTGATCATTTGGTCCCTATACCAGAAGATTTCAGAAGAATCTCTTTATAATATGCATGTCATCACTCTTCCACTTGCTGAACAATGCATAGCTATTTCTTTAACTGAAGAGAGAGAAATCCATCCATCAATAAAGAGCCACATTTCATTTTAACTGAAATATCTAAAAGAGCAAAAGAGACAGCAATCTACCACTTGATTCTTTAGTTTTGTATTGATATTATGTTATCGAGAATCTGTTTTTGATGAGCTTGCAAGTTAGAAGTGAAGAACCTACTCACCATGTTGAGATTAAAGATATAGAAGCCATCTGAATCATATGCAAACAAGCCAAAATGCATCACCACATGGAAAACATTCAGCTCCTCAACTCATAGAACTCACCTTCAGGCCTCGATGTGTTTGGTCTCTCTTTAAGCAGGAGGGGCGAGGGTCCGAACTGGAGAGGTAGCGCACGTGTGCTGCTGGCATCTACCCGATGTCACAAACACGTGCCCTGCTTCTCCAGCACGGCTTGCCCGTCCCTTTCTTCTCGCTCCTACGAAGTTGAACATGGCCAAATTCCTCTGCTGGAGAGAAGGTAGATGGCAAGGAAGACTACATGCACCTCTGTCAATTTTATACATGAGAGACCTTATAAAAACTAGTCGTAACTTTGTAACCATGGGCTGTCATGATGGTGATTTACAACAAGGGTTAGGCTGCCTAAAGGAAGGGTAGCTGATGAGAGGTTATGATTGCTCGTAATGTGGGAGGAGGACATGGCAGTCTACCCAAGACCTACCTCAAAGGCACTGTGATCAATGGCAGACCACCTACCAGGGCTCTTTAGAACATCACATTGGGCCTTTTGAGAAAAAGTACAGGCAAGTGGGAATAATGATTACCATCCAATCTATAATGTGACGCACGTTTGGTTGCACCACAACCAGCCAGCAGCAATGGCTTGAGCATGATATTGGGCTCATGGTTTTTAAATGAAGTTTAGGATGATAATGAGGAAGCTGTGCATCTCTTGGTCGATGATTCCTTCATTGTTGAGCTGATGCATTGGCCATTAATTGATGATTCAAAGCTTGACGTAAAGCACCATACAACTGTGAGCACGCATGCCATCCAAAAGAATTTTTAATCAGTCTAAGCCGTGATTAAGTCATCAAAGATAAGCGACTGGACTAGAAAATACTTCTCTAATTGTTGCATTCAAGTTAATACTTTGCATGATGGAATTATATTTGTTTTCAACACTCCAACAGTTGCCAAGTGCCGAAGATCACACCGTAATCCTTGAAAATTATAATCCATCATGAGCGTGCTGCTTACGGGTGGTCCCAGATAGCTGCTTCGACTCATTTAAGTTGTCAACAGCAATGGTTCGTATTGCAGTGGTCCATGAGTGGCTACGCGGAATGCTTAATGGCTACAAGGTAAAGATGCAAGTTTTTAGTCCTTGCAGCTCATTACCATGCCCGTCTCTATGGAAGCCAATTTTGATCATTTTATGATGGAAATGTAGGATTTAGTGCATATGATTTAGAGTTTTCACCTTGAATCTGAATGGATGCATGAAAAATGGAGACGTAGAGGAAAGCAACGCACGGCAAATTTGCGGTAGCGTTTGGTCAAGAGATTCCTGCAAAAGTGAAGAACCTTGAAGGCATGTTCGGAAGTATCCTCACAAGCCTTAGAACTTAAAGTTAACATGGGTAATGGGAAAATAATTAACACAAAGTTTATCAAAAGTTTAGAACCATTCATTTTTTAAAGTGGCGGTAAAAAACAGGGGGCTCACCTTTTTCTTCGGCGGCGAAAGTAATTGTCGACAGTGATGGAGGCTATTAGAGTCTCCAAATCCTCACATCTCTCAGCTGCAGTGTTGAAAAGGAAAGAGGTCATCAAGGTAGCAAGAGAGGGAAGAGAGCCTCTGTATAGCTTTGTTTTTTTTATTTTTAAGTCAGAGGCTACACCGCCTCATGGAGAGGCGGTGGTCATGATCAACGTGGCCTTCTGTGGATGTGTGACCTGGCACTCGTGCCACATCAGCCAATAATAACTGACGATAGAAAACAGAGGACTCACCTCTTTTTTGGTAGCGGAAGCGATAGTTGATGGCGACAGAGGTTACCAGAGTCTTCAATGGCGATAGAGATTACCAGAGTCTTCAAATTTTTATACACCTAAGCCGCAATGTTGGAGAGGGAAAAGATCGTCAGGGTAGCAAGGGAGGGAGGAGAGCTTCGGAATAGCTCTGTTTGCTCTATTTTTAAGTCAAAGGCTACACTGCTAGAGGCAGTGGCCACAATCAACGTCACCTCCGATGGAAGTATGACTTACCTAGTGCCAGATCAGCTAACAAATAATATATAAAATAATTAATATATTTACATATATTTAATTAAAATAAGAAATGACATAGGAAACAACATAACATTGCGGCAGTAACTGATATTAACTTATTCGAATATTTACATAAAAATAACTTGCAAATTTATGAATAAAAAAATTTATGATTTTTTGGATTGAATTTCGAAGCTATAAAACCAAGTATTCATAAATAAGCAGAGTTTTTGTCAATAATTTAAAAAGCATGGATGAGATTGTAGAATTTAGAGCAAAAATTAATGAAGATGGAAGCATATCTAACTATTAGGAGATTTATAAAAGGATGAAAGTTAGATGCAACTCCTTGAATACTTGATTTGTAGTTCTTTACTTAATAAATGATAAGTATCATCATCCCATTAAAAAAAAAAAAGGCACATGCCTCTTAAACTTTGCTAACAAATTATGGTAAATATGTGTCATTATTTTAAGTGAGTTGTGAATGACGCATGTGTCTTGCTAGTTAAGTGAGGAACTACATATCTAAAGAGCCACTTGCTAGTTGAAGTAAAGAACTGCACGACAGACGTCTAAAGAGCCACTTGCTAGTTAAGTAAAGAACTGCACGATAGACATCTAAAGAGCCGCAGCTAAATTTTATCCTTATAATATGCAGTGAGTTCTTCCAAAGCAGTCAGTCCCAACCCATCTATCATGCTTAATTGCCAATGAGATCCGCTATCAGGAGCGAAATAACCGGCTTAACTGATGTCATAGGAAGAGCTTGTCAATGCTTTCCAGACTACACTTTCTGGTTTATCTCAAGAAGAACTTTAAATAATCTGGATGTGTTGACCAACTGTAGGGACAAATGCATGAAGCCCGTTAGTTAGGCAGGGACTGGTTAGAGAAGACCAAGATGGTACTGGTACTTGATAACATCTGAACTGATCCTGGGCTAGTTGGTTTATCGCAAGAGGCAAAAATATTAGTCCATAGTTGGTGGAGTACCCACCATTAGCGCCCAATAAGAAACGTAATAATAGTGATTTGGACCATGCTTTTCTCTCCTTCCAATCAAAAGCATCCAAAGTTCTTCGCAGGCAAGAAAAGCCTTAAAATCGTGAGGAACATTGAAGAAGGTTGGAGGTCACATTGGTAACTTGTACGGCCGTACTAGATGAACAAAGGTTTCAAATCGGCCACGTCCAAATTCCATCAATCCCATCTCATCCTTGTTTTCCCTAAACCCATCCCATATGAGCCAACCTCAGCCCAGCACTTCTCCCCAAGAAGGGAACCAAATCTTTCTATTTCCTCTGAATGGCCTGCACCTCTCTTCCCAAGTCCCCGCTCCTCCTGCTCCAACCAGCAAGGCCTAAGAGTCCAGCTTCACGAATAATCTCAGTCCTCTCCAAGTCATCAAACTCTCAATTCTATGGCCTTAGGCTTCCCAAACTCACCACCTCTTCTTCTCCTCGTCCCTTCTTCCCAAGGACTCCCATTCATGCCAAGGTTTGCCACCTACAAGCTATTGTCACCCCATCATCATGCCTTTTATATGCCGTTTGTTCTTTACAATATAGTCTTTAATTTTGTTATGTATGATAGATACTAGTAGATTCTCAAAGAGGGAGTTCAGTTGATTTGAGTTACTGCGGTTTAACTAAGAGCGTGGCTTACAAATGTCAGCTGTCAGTTGCTTTCCATTTGTTATTTTATTATATTCTATTGCTAGCTTTAGTTCTTGACAGAAGATTGGACTGGTTTGAGCCATAAACTATGTTTTCCCGAAAGCTTGTCATTCCAAAATATAATTTATTCGTAGTTGTTGCTTTGTGTTTTATTATATCTTAACGCAGGCTTTGTTTTTGACAGAGAACTGGATTGTTTTGAGACATAACCTACGTTTTATTGGAGACTTTTGCATTTCATTCGTCATCTGTTCTTAGTTATTGATGAGTGCAATGCTAAGCTTCGTTCTAACAGGGGAATGGATGTGCTTGAAGATAAACTTTTCTTTTTTAAAAAAAAAAAAACAAAAAGATAGAGGTCCTTTGTTCCTTTTTGTTGATTAGTGTTTTATTATAGGACATCGGTAAGATAAAATTTTGCAGAAGATCATAATTTGAGCCAGAAACCTCGCTGTCCCAGAACTTAGAATTCCAGATGCAATCTGTTCCTTGTCATCAATTAGTACTTTCATTATTTTGATGATAAAACATAGTTTTCAACAGAAAACTGGACTGGTTTGAACCACAAGTTTTATTTTCCAAGAACTTTTAACTCCAAGTTTTGTTTGCTCCTTGTTGATTTGTGCTCTATTTTATTCAAATGCGAAGCTGAGTGATTTTAAAAGGAACTGTGTTGTTTGAATTGTTAGCTATAGCTATTCTAAGGATGCAACTGTCACATGTTATCTGAACCTTGTTGTTGATTTGTATTGTTTTGCAATCTAAAGCAAAGCTAACTTTAAAAGGAAATTTGGTTGGTCTGAATTTCTGTAGGTGTCCAAAGGTGATGTTCCACTTTCTTTTACATTGAAAGACCAAAATGGTAGGAATGTATCTCTCACCAGGTTCAAAGGCAAGCCAGTGGTGGTCTACTTCTACCCAGCTGATGAAACACCTGGCTGCACCAAAGAGGTCAGTTTTGGGGTTCAAACACATAGCTGTGCTAAGGTCATGTTTTGTGTGGTATCAATGCTCCACTTCTTGACTGCTTATTGGTGTTGTCTTTGGATATCGTCAAGTTGCGCCAATTGTGACGGTTCCAGAAGGTTTATGGGGTCTAATTTTATTCAACCAGATCAGAACTTTACTCTCAAAAAATCTTATTCAACCAGAACATGATCCTAGCTTCCAAGGATGTAGCAAGCAAATCTGGTTTAGGACCATCCTGTATTTTTAGGTAAGCTAGTCCCAAGCTAGGCCATTGAAACCAAGGCAATATGTTTTTCAGTCCAGATACTACTTTCACTCCTCACCGCAGCCTTCATTCTTAGCTTTTGAACCTTAACTTTTTATCATGTAGAAAGCTTGGTTAGTTCTTTGTTGTGGCAGAAATAATGAATCATCTCAGAAAATCCACTAGAGATTTATTTGGTGGCAAACCTATGGAAGGATGTTCTGTATTGAACTACTGACAATCTCTATCCTACCTATCGATGTAAATAGAACATGAGGAGAAGTGAATGGCGTGCATTTCTTAATTGTAATATTATGATTTGTAAAAATAACTTGAGCTCAGTTTCATCATTACCATTTGTGGCTTGCATTAGGCATGTGCCTTCAGGGACTCCTATGAGAAGTTTAAGAAAGCTGGAGCTGAGGTTGTAGGAATTAGTGGTGATGACCCTGCTTCTCACAAGGTACTCATGGTTTTTTCATTTAACACTTCTATTCTTAATTTGTCAGTTCATGAGAACTTTAGAGCTTGTCCTGTGCAATGAATTTAGCATCAGTTTGATGGTAATCTTTAATGAATATAAGGAATGACTATTCTTATATTATCTTTAAATTTCACGAATTACAATTTATTATTCTTCTATATTTATCAAGGTTTGACATCTAAGTAATGATTTGTGAAGGACTCATTAAACATTTCTAGTTGTGCATGGTAAACCCACAAGGCACAATCACATTGGTTATTTGATCAACAGCAATTGAAAATTGAAGAACCTATCCCACCTGTAGTTCAAAATATGTGGACCATATTATAAATAAAAATGTGAGAATAGAAATGACTATGAACAAGATTGATGTATAAATAGGATGTTTATGGATTAACATGCCTTTCAAGTTGTAGCATTTGCAACAAATTAAATACAATGTCCTTTTCTTCACTAATGTTCTTTTCCATATTGAGATTATTTCGTATCTAAATTCAGAAGCATGTCTGAGGAAAAGCTGATAACAATGTTTAGCTTCATTTGAACTGATATGTCTTTGAAGTGCAGAGGTAAAGATGAACTGAAGTGCAAAGCTAGAAGATAAACTAAATAATCATGTGCCTCTCAGACAAGTAGAAATCAGAAAAACTAGGTCTTTACTTGTGCTTATTGGTTTCATATCAACATTAAATAATTAAGTTGTCTAGATTTTGGAAACTCAAATATGTCTTGGTTCATCATGGACTGAACCTCCAACCAAATTTGATCTAATGGTTTGAGTGCAACTATTTAGCGTAGACCCATATCTCAGTAAAGTGGTATTAGAGCTGAACCTATGAAAACTAAATAGAGCTTAAAAGTGCTTTGGCATATGATGTGTCTACCAAGAAACAAAACAAGTCAAAATGTGCTTCTTTTCCAACTATTGTCAAGTGCTTCCTGAAAAGCCTTTTTGAAGGAGCAGAAGAAATGGTCTCATCACAAAAAATAAAAATAAAAATAAAAATAAAATAAAAGGTGTCAGACAGAAACATTCTGCAAGAATCCTTATTGAAGTTCCCTTTCCTTCCACTAACATCATCTATTTTTGATGATCTACAGGCATTTGCTACAAAGTATGGGCTGCCATTCACCTTACTAAGTGACGATGGGAATAAGGTGAGGAAAGATTGGGGGGTCCCTTCTGATCTCTTTGGAGTATTGCCTGGGAGGCAGACCTACGTCATCGATAGAAAAGGGGTGGTTCAAATGGTTTACAACAACCAATTCCAACCAGAGAAGCATGTGGAGGAAACCTTAAAGCTACTGCAAAGCCTATGAAGCCTTTCCGTCAATTCCTCCCATTTATTTTTATATCTAATCCCTGCTCATATCCAACAAAAATGTTGAAGATTTTTTGTTTGGCATTGCACGTACTAGTGTCATTTAATGAACATTACTAGAGTTCGGTTTAATTGGACGATGTCCAATTCTCTTTTTTTTTTTTTTCCCAAAGTTTATGGGTGCTGCACATCCCGCACTTTCTCACCAAATTCTGTTTATTTTCCAGTCCAAAATGTTGTTAAACAGTGAATGAAACAGCTGCCACTTGATCTGGCGCCTTGAGTGATTTTAAGCAGGGCCAGGGGTTGCAATCTCCTCTTCTAATTGTTCTTGGGATGAGAGAAGCATGGTTGTCTTCTTTTTGTTTTTTGGTCCGGCAAAAGTCTTTTGAAGAGGAAGAGGGCGGTCCCGGTCCTAGAACTCTTGCCAAGTTTATAAGAGGAAGGGCCCCGGACCACCAAGGCAAGAGGGGGTTGGCTGGTTAAGAACTAGATTTACCTTGATTGGTTATTTGATTCGGATAATTCAGACAAAGAAGAGAAGGTAGTACTTTAGAATATAGCCGACGAAAGTGTCTTAGATGCTCGCTTTTTCCCTCGGTTTCAGGGCTCAGCACAAGGATAATATGACAGATACTCGTATATCCTGCGTCAAAGCCATCAGCATACTTCAGCAGAAACCTGGAAGCATGCCAATAACACGAGGATATTCGATCATCTGCTGACTCAAATCCAATCTTGAAATCTAAGTTCCGTATCGTTCTTTTTTGAACTCCTATATGGAAGTAAACAGCTAAATACTTCCTCATCGGTGCATCGCATGAAGTTTAGGAGCAAAGGCAAATTATATGAAAGGAAAAAGTCGCAGCAAGGACAGATTCAGTTTTCCCACCCACTTTATCGATGCAAGATGATGCATCGGTCCATCTCTATGGATGCTCATCCATACGGATGCGTAAAGAGATCACTCTTTACCATTAACAGCTGCCACTTCAGTTTTAACAGTAATTTTCACATCATACTGATCTTTGTACGTAAAGCAGATAAATTTACTGAGAACAATCACAGAAAAGAATACAACAGCTGAAATGTACTCTAGTGTTAACTGCTACAAAAATATAGGTGATTCTATCACATATGCGACACATTATATTTCAGGATACAAGCAACAACAATTAAAAGCCATCAGTAGCTATTATAGGCTTGTTGACTCACAACGTTGCAGCTAAAAAAGAAAAAGAAAAAAAATATTCTACAGTACATTAAAGAAGTTGCAAGCTCTCTATGAGTGCTTAAACATGGTAACGTAACAATTATGAAATGGAGGGGAGTGAATATCAGGACGCTTTGGTGAGGTCGTGAAATGATTGCTTCAACGGATGCCTGATCCAGAGAGGTATTTTTGTGCCAAGGAGAAGCAAGCTTCCTTCTGTTTCTTGTATTCATTGTAGCGAAGGAAGAAGTACCAGAGGTAATCAAAATCAATTGGAGACACTTTAGCCTGTTTTTCATAGGAGGGAAAAGGTAAGTTTGTTATAAAATTTCACGGTACTTTTTGAAAGCCCCAGCATGAAGATAAAAAATACCTGGATGAGCGCCCATAGAGCCCAGTAAATGTGTGATGCTAACCTAAAGGTATTTGTTTCAACATAGAGGGCTTCAAGATCTTTGTCAGGTACCTGTTAGCAGCAATAAGCAATAAGCCATCCTTGTAACAGAGATGATGTAGAAAGCAAGCACACGGTATCATATGCTGTAAATCAGGTACAATGACTATGATAGCTTCCTTTGGGCCATCCAGTGGAAAGATTAGAGCTTGATGAGATACTTAGAGCTTTAACAATAGAAATAAGACACAGTAACATGAGATAACTGGATCCATGGATTAGATAAAAATAGTCAAGTTTTGTACATCTTCAAGCTAAATATCGAGGTTGACCATGTTGAGGAAATTAGATGATTAGCACAATATATGATAAAACTACTTGGGGAAAACATTGTAAGATGTACAATGAAAGACATTCAAAAAAATGCCTTAAAAGGCATTTCATAGAAGGGATTAAAGGCACATTTAGTTCGATGTTGGAATCGAAATCAGAATTGGAATCCGAATCACCCTTTCCCTCCATTTGTCCGGTTCGCACGAGAATCAAAATCAGAATCAGATGGATTCTTATTACCATTGTTTGGCTTGTCCAAACCTCAAAATCGGAAGCAAATTAGATTTTCAATTTTAATCCTCGAAATGGAATCCATATAATAAAATAGTTATTAATTATAATTGTTTACTTAAAATAGAAGATATTTATCTTAGTCAATATTTAGAAGATGAGCCCGGTGGGTTCATCTTCTTAGCTCCTCCTTTCTTCAAGATCGGAAAAAGGAGAGACCGCCTGAGTTTCATCCTGAGATTTGATTATGATTTTGTTTTTTTAATGTATGGTTACAGTGTATACTTCAACCGTTCATTGTGTTGTGAGGTGTTATGAATGTAATGATAAGAGGACTCGTGGGTGGCATCTAGTGAGAAGGAGAGAGGAGGGGCGGAGAGAGAAGGATAGGAATAGTTACGGCCGGAATAAAAGTTGCAATCTTGACAAAGACTCCGGATTTCTAATCCCCACCTAAAACATGATTCCCATTACAGATGGAATTGGAATCAGGTTCCAACTCCACCCAAACAAACACTTGGAATCAGAATAAGCGATTTTGATCCCATTCCAGTCTCATTTTTGTGAATAAAACAAGCCATCTGTTTGCTAAAGATAGATCTTAGAAGTCAACAGCAAAAGTATTCGAGTCAGGTAGAAAAGGCAAGGATCTATGAGAGAAGAAAGTAGATATCTCTCCTCATCTTTTGGGTACCATAGAAGATGGCCTTTTCGCTCATGCAATGAATAAAGTGAAGAGAGGAGACACAATTTTTCTTCACATTTCAGAAGAACAGCATGAAGATACATTGTCCCTCTTCATTTAAGACCTGCAGTATATGCTGCTTCCCTTTATTCTGGGCAATGTTAGCTTGCATGGGACCAAACTTTGAACTCTGGAATGCAAAGATATGTCACTGCCCTAATTTCCACATATTCCTAGTCTTGTTTTCCTTTTATCCCCTTTATATTGCCACACTAAAAACAGTTGTCTGATTATGGACAATTTTTTAAAGCTTAAAGCTTTCTTATTAATAGTCTGGATGCATTACATAAAAGTCCACCCTCTAAATCAAGCTACCTCAATTTCTAATTAGCAGATGAAAGGGCCACCATGACAAATGAAGTCAGAAAAAGGAAGAAATGACATAGTAACAATGCTTGAAGAAAAACCTTTATGGCACTTTCTCAAGGTAGTTGAAGTTGATTTAGCATATACCATGACAGTGAAAAAGAAATGAAGGATCATGGATTATCATTAACAAGGAGGAGGAGCAAAGAATAGATTCATTAATACAAATAAGTATCTAAAATAGTGAGAGATAGGCTCCTTCAAAATAAATTAGCCATAACTTTTCTTTGCATTTTGTTATAAGATTCAGCTCAACCAAACATTTTAAAGAAAAAATCTTAGAGATAATCTCTAATTTGTCAGTGACTGGCAAATGTAACCATCAAATTCACATACCTCATGTGGTTTATCAGGATGCAAATAACTCCTGAAGAAATGCCATTGCACACTCTTATCTGGATACCTGCATTATAATGCATGTCCAACAAGCAACTCATTATTCAGCAATGTCCGCTTTTTGAAGGAACAAAACAAAGAATTCAACTGACTGTCCAGAATGAGGGAACATACAAACTGTAGTCACAGTCAAAGCCTGCATATTCATTGAAGTGATTTGCAATGTCATAACCTCTGTAGCTGTATGACCCATACTCAAAATCAATGAAGTAGAGTTTCTCTAGCATTGCGATGGCATCAGACAAAACACAATTAAGTGACAAGAAGTTTCAAAACATAGGAATGCAGAAAGAAATCAGTCATGTGCAGTTTATGAAAGAAAAAGCATGAATATCAACCACCAGAGGTATAGAAGCTGAGGAACTGAAGATAATATTTACCTTCTTCATCGTTCAGCATCAAATTCCCAGAAAGTAAATCATTATGGGTGAAGACCACAGGGGCATTCAGAAGGTCCGTTAGATCCTGTCAGTAAATCACAGGGGATAAAAATTAAAATATGACATGGACAAAATTCAATATTTTCAAATACTGACACACCCAAAAAAATAGAGTGCCTGGATTACAAATATATTCCTTATAAGAGTATGAGAAATCACAGTGCACGCAAGTCATCTTATACTGAGAAACTTCTTTTTCCGATAAGATAGGTCAATGTGCAATTCCATTCATTTCATATAGGAAGATAGTTCAGCAAACAAGATCTCAAATCTAATGGTGAAGCTGGTTTAGCATGGATGTCCAATTCTTTCTCCATAACCAACAATACCATCAAAGTTAACATGTCAAAGAACTTTGCATTCAATAGTTATAGAGATCATTTTGTGCCAGAATATGACTGATAAAAGAAAAAACCACAGGCCTGCACCTATATCAGCAAAATTAACAGAAGGAACCACCTTTAATTCTACAGTATACAAAGTAACAATCTGTGTATCCAAGAATATGTAAAATGGCAACAACAAACAGTGCAGCAAAAGTATTAGATCCCCAGAAAGAGTACCTTGAGCACATTAATTTCATTACGAATTTCTTTAAATGAAATTTGTTCATACTTGGCCTGCTTCTCACTGTCATCAAATGTTAATACCGCAGCTGCAACCAAACTATTTTCCAAGTTAGGATGGATGTTAACACAAGTATACAGAATGAACCTAGAAGACATTCATCATAACAAGAAAGTGACCCAGAGTACAAGATAAATCAATTGGTCTATGAGGCTATAAGAATGATTTAGTGACCTTTTTCTAAGAATTTGAAGACATCATTCCACAGTTGTGGTTCTCGAGAACCTGGTATCTCCACCTGATGGAATTTATGAAGTTGCTTAGCGATTTCAGCAGCTATTTTAGGTTTACTCATGTCTGCAAACAGATCGGTAAATTCAGGTCCGTAGAAACAGGATACAATAATTTAGGAAGGAAAAAGAAGGGGCAAGACTACAAAATGATCAGATACTTGATAAGATAAAAGTATCATTCCACCCAACACTGCATTCTGTAGTACACGCTGCTTTACCCATTACTCATTATATTACGGGAGTGGACCATGTGCCACACCACTGACCTGTAGTCCACCATATATCACAATGATACCATTACTTCCATGGTTCATAATATTAACCAATAATGGAGAAAAGAGGCAAGGATTGGCAAAGAGGATTCTACAAAATTTTTTAAGAGAAATAATAGAAGCCTCATGTGATCTTTTTTGATTTTAACTACAATTTGTTAAACCTACTTGATCTGGCATCAAATATAAATAACAGAAAACCTTGTTAAAAATAAGTTCTTCATTGGATAATCATGATAAATCAATTTGAATTTTCCCAACAGATTGTGCAACAACTAAGTGAACCAACATTTAGACCCTATTCCAAAGTCAGCATCCCCTTTACCCAGAGCTATTTGTGTCCTCTAGACCCAAAATGCAGAACCAATCTCAATGGTACTGGTCAATCTCTGCACCTCTATCATCATCCAATAATCCCACATGACCCACATAAGAAATCCATTGGTTAAATAAATCAAATGGAGCATGGTTTGGTAAGCCTATGAGCTATCAAGTACCTTATTTGAAGTTCAGAAAACTTGAAATAAGTATAATTTCTATTAATTGGCATTACGTGACTGATGACAGGATGTGCTTACCTGATGGTGAAAGCGTACGAGCATTGATGAATGACTGAACCATGCCATTTTTAAAAATTCCTAGCAATTCGGCACCAAACCCTGCTGCTGAGAGATATGGTATGGCCTAACCACAATATTGGAAATCAGTAAGCAATCAATTGTGCGACGCAATCAAAGTTTTATTAGGAAAGATAATTTTGGCTAATATTCTATGTTGCACTGAAGTTTATGCATGAAATAGCAAAGACTCAGAAAGGCAGCAAGCAAAATCAAATTAAAGCCAATGTCTTAGCAGAGTATTTTTTTTCACATTTGTTAGACAGCACACTAGCTATTAGCTTTCTGAGAATTGTCAAGGTAGGGGAGCACATCCTAACCACTGGATCAACTCAATTCTAGCTCCAAAGTGTTGAAAAACTCAGCAGAAGGTCTAGACTGGCAACAGAGTTGAAAATACACATATGGGACAATTCCCTTCTAACAGCTTGAAAACCTTGATCAAATTTTGGCACTTAAAATATAATGCTTTCACAGAGAGTGCACAGATGATTTCTGCACTGGAAAGCAGCAGACAAGAGGATAAAGGAAACATAAATCCCTTATGGAATATGGTTCTGGCTGCTGATTTCTGGGGTTATTTAATAACTCAGTTATTAACTTATTATGATAATAACATTGCAACTAGTTTAGAATTGGACCCAGGTCTTCAGGTTGGGCTGTGAGCTTTGCTTCTGTAAAGTTACAATGAGACCTGGGCTTAAAAATTAGACCTCAATGAATTTAGAGTTGGATTCAAGAATCCCTAAGCACAACCTAATGCCCAGAATATTATATCATACTCATATAAGTGTGTGTTTGCGTATTCCCTTCACTCATTTCCATAAAGTGGCACCCTTATCCTACTCCCTGCAACTAACCTGCTTTTTTCTCCCCAATATACTGTCCCTGGTCCTTCAATCAACCACCACCACCCCTGATCAATTCCAATTATCCTCCTATACAGTCTAATCTCAAGATTTTAAATCTTGTGGTACAAGGCCAATCTTGGTTTCTTCATGAAATAGGACGCACCACCATTCTGCCCTATCCCAACACTTAGGATGGGGATATCTCAAGACGTGCCGATTGAATGATGGTGGAATAGTTCATTCCGAAACTTGCAACAATACCCTGCTCCACATCGCATAGGGCATCCCATCAGGATTTGAAACTCTGCCTAATCCACCCAACTTTTGCTCGTAGCATCTCAAGTTGCCCCACCTCCAATGATTTAAGTAATAACCACTTGGATTGATATCCTCCTTGATGGCCTCTGCCCCTATTGGATTAGAGGCCCATAGGATGGAGATTCAGAATTGGGGATGGAGATCAAAGTTCTCTCAAACCTTTGCTTTTAGTGAATTGAAGCTCAAGTCTTGGGCATCAAATAGTGAACCAATTGCACTGCAGGATCGCAAAATCATTTGCACTATACTAGTTTGATGATTGTAGCCCTTTAAAAGGGGGAAAAACTTGGTACTTAGTTGAACATGGAGCCTTTAAAATTAAGCTCTAGGAATTATGTTTCATATAGGGGATCTAACATTCTGTGAAAACTAAATATACTGCAAGGACTATGAACTCTAGATTGTGAGATACAACATATATGGAAGAAACATCAAAATAAGGATTTCTAGACAGATTTCTCAAATTCCACATATGACCGATCACATATTTTCACTGACATTAAAATGACCCCAAAAAGAAGAAAATAAGAAACCATTTGACGTTCATTATCAAAAGGAATCACAATCCAACATGTAGAAAGATGTTTGATTTAGTAAAATGAATCTAAGCAAAATTATTGTAAACCTTTCCAGAAGATGTCTTGCATTTATCTTCAGACTTCTGAGATGTCAGAAATTACAAATTGTAATATCTACCTGCAGATCTCGCTTGCGGTCAATCACTAAATCCGTATTTGGACCATACAATCGAACAGTCAGAGAAACACAATTGCCACTTTCCTCTCTCGCAGAGACCTTGAGCACTGCAAGAAATAATGGTTGAATGTTCTAAAGTCGAGTATTGCAGAAAGCATAATATGCAATCATTTTGAAAATGTGCATATTTGTGTAGCAAAATAAAATGACAAAAGGCCAGTCAGTAATCAATTTTGGAAGCTCTTAACATTATTTAGACATTCAGGAAAAGGTTTGGTGTGACTGTGTAGCAGCATGGTGTTTTCCCCCACTAAAACTGCAACATCATGCAAGTGGTGCCCTTAATATTGAAGAAATGTTTCAGGCTAAACTGTAGAACGTGGTTGCCACTTGCCAGCTTGCATCAGTACATGCTCATGTGAAGGCACAATAATCAGTCATGGTTGACTCATTTGAATGCACCACCATGATGCTGCTAGCTTAATCACACCAAACCCACTTCCCAGATATCCACATTCTATGAAATGAAAAATTGTATCAACACGAGAAAATAAAATCATCAGAACAAAAAGCACCAGTCTATAGAAATCTATTCAATAATGCGATGTTATTGCTATTTGTAGTCACACAAAGCACAGCCAGAAGATCCTAAAAAAAAGAGAGCAAATAATCCTAGGTGATAGGATTTTACTGTTGACAAGAATAACAAGCCAATAATGAGAGATATGACAATTTTGAGCAGCAGAACTCACAGAGATTTGTGATACCACCAGAAACTGTCTCAATGGAGAAACATGAGTTGTCAAGAGAGGACCATTTCCTAAACAAATCCTTGCATAGGTCACTGAGAAGAAAAACACTCAATTCTCAGATCAGAATGAAACAACCACAACAACTTTTCATTGCAAATCAAACTTATGTTGATATGTAAAGTCTGTTGAAAGTACTAGGAGGAAAAATGGAACTGGAAGACTGGAACTCTAAAATCCAAGTGCAGACAAACAAAAGAGATAACATAATATATCAAGGGGAATGAAGAAAATGAATTTGTGAGGGAACAAAAAGAATGCCACATCTAACAAAATTTGAATTCAAATATGCAAAGAATTCAAAAATGATTGTAAAAACCAACTTAATATTTAAAAATAATTTAAAATGATGTTAGTTCTGACGTTTCCTAAAGTTAGAGATGATCTTATTCTTTTCAGGGGAAAGCATAAGCTTTGATAGAAATAACATACATCAAGAAAGATTAAAATATATATATATATAGAAGTAGATGAATACAGCAGAAAAAAAAACTGTCCATGCAATTTAATGGAATCTGAAACTGAAATAAAATTGTCATCTTCCAAATCAAAATAAGCAAAAACCAATCATCTGTCAATGTTAAACAAGCATTCCTACAAAATATGACATAAATATCTTCTAATCCCAATCTTGAGTTTGGACAAACCAATAGTATATGATCTTTTCTCAACAAAGAATAAAGTTAAAATGGATTTCTATTAGACAAAAGGGAGACCATATTTATGATTGAGGCTAGCAGATAACATGTGGTATCTAATTACCAATTTTTTTGGGTATTATGGCAGTCAGGAAATTCCTTGAACCAATTGGAGCATTATAATAATTTATCTTCTGATTTTGTTCATTCATTTTTCAGGCAACAGATTATCAGGAAATTGTTAGCCTTCAACCTACAAGGTTCCCCATTATTCAGTCTAGAATGTTCGATCTTGTTGGATTTCAGCTTCTCCCAGCCATTTTTATCACCAATTTATTTTTTCTAATGCCTCTTTGATGAAGATAAATATATCAATATCAATAAATCCATAATATTCATTAACAAAAATGACTTCCTCTTTCATCCGGAGTAACAATCAATTTCTCCTCAACTCGTTCCCATCTCTCCAGCCTTTGGTAATTTTGAACTTTTTTTTAAAACCATGTGATTTTGTAATAATAATCAGTATCTACAAACATGATGTTGCACTTTGCTGATAAACGAATAACATGCAGGAAACCACCATACATTAACAGGTAGGCATAGATGATTTATTTATGGGCACAACTGACGTAGGTGTCATTTTAATGGTCACAACTAAGATCACACACCCGATACCATGACAAGTATATTCAAATTCTAAGACTCCCACAAACAACTAGAAATTTTATTCACCAGTGAAAAGTCCTCAGTTCCCTGAACGAGGATGGTTGATAGCATCATGTTCTGTGTTGTTAATAGAAATAACTTTACTCTGAGCCTCTGGGCAAACCTTACCAAGGTTATAGATTATTTTTTAATCAAACAAGTCAAAATGTGGGCATCCAAACAAACACATAAACATACGTATGAACATCCACACATTAAAGAAGGAAGATATTGACAACCGAAGTTTCAAAGCAAGATCACCACACAGATATAGAGACTATTTCCATCAACTACCATCGGACAATCACAAGCTGTAGAATATTAATCAGAAGCACCTTTTTTTTTCACTGTTGCGCCTTTCTAATCAACAAACCATAGCTAGCCTAGAATAAATTTACCAAACATTGAGATCAATACACAAGGTTTTGCATCTAATACCAGCACAAAAATATGAGCACTTATTGGTTTTCTGTACAAGTTGACACTTTTTCTATCCCATTTTTTCCAATAAACAACCGAATGAAACGACTCATATCCCAAATCACAGTCATTATATAAACAGGACGAATGAATCATCTAGAGGAAATCAAATAAAAGTAAAGCAGAAGCAAGAAAAGCAGTAAAGCATTCGTTTGAATCAGCGAATACCAAGACACTCCCAACAATTTTCCATCATCCATTGCATCAAAACCAACAAAATGCCATCTTCGTCGCGGACAGCAAAGATCGCAGGAAAAAATCCTAAAACTATCAAGGCAGCTAATTCCACAGGAAATCAGTAGAAATGCTTCAAAAATCTGGGAGGGAAGAACCCAAAGAAGAAGGAGACAGAGGGACTGACATGATCCGAGGCTTCATTTCGGGAAGCGGGAGGGAGATATCGATCTCCTTCGTGGACGAAGGGATCGCCAGAACGCCGTCCTTCTCCTTCTCCTCCTTCCGCCGCTCCGTCGGAGCTCCACCTCCCACTTCTCTCTCTTCCGCCATGACCGCCACCGGGTTCCAACCTTTCTCCTCCGCTCCCATATTTCTCCCCCGCTTGCCCTTTTGTCTCTCTCTAGTTGCTTGTTCGCTGGGAGAAGAAGAAGAAGAAGAAGAAGAAGAGAGAAGAAGGAAGAGGAGAAGCTAAAGAGAACGGAAGCGCGTGACTAGGTCCGCCAGGACCGGAGGCCACCTCGCCTAGATGATCTCGGTTTTCAGGGACCCGCGTTCCGCGTGGGGTTCTTCGGATCGGCTATTAATTCAAACAAGAAGCAGCCTTTGCCTTTGCGTCCACGTTTGCATAGAAATTTATATAGGGGAACTAAACGTCGGCCGCCAATGTCGGTCCCCGGCGTCCACGGAACCCATCTATGGTACAAAACGTTCACGGAACCCATCTGTGCTATATGGCACGGCAATTGAGTGATTCTGGTGTATTTTTGGGCTCCAAAAGCCGTTTGTAAACCTCTCCAAGCCGGTGAACACGTTTACGGTTTCATGCCGCATCGGCTGGCCAACAGGAAAGGCCGTATACGACAAATTCAAATCCATCGTTGGATCTTTCCTTCGTGTCATCTCTGCCGCCCATTCTGCCCGCCCGTTGGGATTCCGCTCGATCGTGAGAAGGAAGTTTCAATGGAAAGGGGCGACGAATGCAGGAGGATGTGCCCCAGCCGTCATGTGGCTCGATACGTTACACGTGTTGGGCCCACGTAATGATGCATCACTCTACATCTGGGCCTGCGTGATTGGATTTAGATTCGACGCACGTCATCCTCTCAGAGTCGCGAGGATACAGTTGATGTCCGGACGTGGACCGACAAAGGATCATCGAAGCAATGCCGGGATGAAATTATATCATGATGAGAAAATATAATTTTTTTTAGAATTTTTTAAAAAATATTTGACAAAAAATTAAAGTTTTTCATTTTTTTTTTTTAATGTATGTGAAAGTTTAAAAGGAAAATAAAAAAAAGAGCGAATTTTTCATAGCATTCTGCAATTCAATCTTCTAAGCAAACGGCTAATTTTTCATTTATATCTTAAGGTTTTAGATGGAAAATTGATTAATTTTTCTATGCTCTTTTACAATTTAATTTTCCTAAGAACTAACTAGATGATGATGATGATGATGATGATGATGATTATAAATTACTAATTATAGTAAATTTTATGCATGATGTTAATTTTGTTTAATTTTATTATAATATTTTTTAATATTTTGATTTATTTTAATTTATTATACTGTTATCATAAAATTATTATTACGATATATTATTTATTATAAATTTATGAAGATTGAAGGTCACAGCTTTATACGTGTGTGCCTGTAAATGGACAATTTTTCATGAAAAAAATTATTTTTTCATCTTTTCATTCAGATATATATATATATATATATATTGATAAAATTAACTTTTCTCTTTTTCTTTTTTCTCAAAGAACAAGGGAAAGTAGGCTGATAAGAACGTTGGGCCAAGGATCCAATACACTTGGCCACTAGCTTAATTGTAGGTCAATCAATTGGGTTGTGTTTATAATAAAAAATTTATAAAAATATAAAAATATAAAAAATAATAGAAATTAATATATGTATAACTTTTCAAAAATTTTAAGTATCACTATATAAATGACATGAATCAACATTCTATGCCACTCTTTAATTTGTAGCATAAATAAAAAATATTCATGAATGATTTAACTCACACTATCTTCTGCTCGTGTAGTCACGTGTGGCGTCTTTGCCCTCCAAAATAGCTCACGTCGTTTGAGCCAATTGCATAATTCTTCGGGAACTCATATTATTTGAGCTAATTGCAATACTGTATATACTGTAATTAGCTGAGATTAGTCCGAAGTTCTGGATTTAATTGCAGGCTTTGGTGGGAATATTACAATCAAGTCCTATTATTAGAAGGAAATTTTTTAGTACCGTATAAGAATCCGCTCAAGATGATACATGACGGGTGGCGGACCTCGTCTTATCGGGATCCGTATCCGAATCCGAACTCAAACCTATTCGGATACGGAATCGGATCCGCTTGGGATTTTGAGCGTACCCTTGTCTCGGCTAGGGACGATACCTCCCTCTCCCGGCTTCCCCTGTTCCATGGCAATTGCTGCGCCGGGCTCGCTCAACCTAGAGGAGTATCCTTCCTCGGGTTCTCGCGCTGTGAACTCCTTCAAGCGACTCAGATTGATCGGGGAGGGTACCTATGGGTGGGTCGTCTTTTTCAAAGCCTCTACTCTTTTGATCGCTTTTTCATGCCTTTTATTTTACTTTCTGGAAACGATTCCGGAACCATCTCCTCTTATGTATACATTTAGTATTTTTATTGGTTTCTCCCTTCTGGTACGGTTGTTTTATCTTAGTTATGCAGTAATTTAGAGGACCAAGTAAATCCTTAATTGTTACGTGTGGTTTGCGAGTAATAGTTTCAGCTAATCGGCATGCTTTCCACCTATTAAAGTTTTTTTCTTTAATCAAATTTGAATATTTATGTCTGGGTGCATTAGTAATTGGGTTTTTGATTTGGTGTCTTGCTGCAAGACTTTAAGGATGGCAGTATTGAGGAGACTTTTCAGCACACATTCTCTGATATCTATTTGTTAAAATACAATCTTAGGCAGTTGAGCCTATCACTCTAAACTTGAAATCATTGGGACTTCAGATTCATGCGTGGGTGTGTAAATCCATTCGGGACTTGTGTATATGGATTCAGCATTATATTTGGATAATCCTTTAGAGGATCAAAGTGATGTAATGCTTTCTGCAAGATAGACTCATGGCTATTCTTGAATCTGAAAAGGATTTTGCTTATAAGCAATGAGTAGAGCTTATCATGCCCATCCAGTACTTGATTCATTTAAGGGCAATAGTTGAGTTTATTGGACTGATTTCAGTTCTCTTGAACTTTTCAGGTCCTTTCTGTGCTTTGCTCAGTTAAGATTCTTAAACTTGGCCTTATTGGAATCTCTACGTAAGCCAAAGATGTCTAGATTTGGTAGCTAAATATCTTCAGCCTAACAATGACTGAACTTCAAAATGCCATATGCCCAATAGGATTTATGGGTTGGGATTTCTTATGGATTTTAAACCTGAAATTTCAAAAAATTCCTTTGCTTATTTGAGTCCTGGCTGTTTGAAATCTAAAGCTGCATTTGTCCAAAATCAAAATTCAGTGCCTTTGTCTAAAATTGTAACTTTTCATGTTTGAAATTTTCATGGCTTATAGTCTAAGACTTGAAACCTGGATTTTGTTTTGTGGAACATGAAGTCTCGAATCTTGTTCTCTAATTTTTGAGAGCTAAACTCTTAGAATTTTAAACATAAAACTTGCAACTTGAGGCTTTGTTATTGTTAGATCTGACCAGAATTTTGAACCATCATGGTCTCAAGTTTGGATCTTAAACTCAAAACTACAATTTTTGGCACTTGAAGTTCATTGTTTGAAACCTGAAATAGGAATCATAGTCTCAAAAAACTTGACTTCATTGACAGAAGAAATTTGATACCTAAATATGATGCTTTTTGATTCAAAGACTGTGATGTTAGTTCTTGTATCTTAGATCTGAAATCAGGTTATTCAAAACTGAAGAAGTTTTTTTTTTTTTTTTAGTAACTTGAAGCATAGAACTTGTATCTTCATATCTTAAATTTGAAGTCTGAAGCCAATTTTCTGAATTATGAAACCTGAAACTTGTTGATTAAACCTGAAGCGTAAAATCTGATTCTTGAAACATTGTCATTTAAATCCAAGGCTCCTTTTTTTTCTTTTTTAAAAAATTATCACTGGAGTTCAGAACTCAAAACCTAAAGCTACTTTATTTGATCCTCGAGACTTCATTGTTCGACACCTGAAACTTTGACAAAGTTGGTTATTGTCTTAAATCTGTTTTGGTTCATGGGCAATAAATAGTTTGTTAGGTCTTTTGTATCTTAAGAAGGATCCCTTTTTAAGAGTTTGATAGAACTCAAGTCCTTGTATCACTCCTCAATAGAAATTGATCTTCTTTTCATCAATTAACAATTTTTTGATTTTAAAGCAGCAGAATGACATTTGTTTTCGAGGAAATGTATATCTTGAATCCAATATGTTGAAATAAGCTCCATTAACTAGCTACATATAGAATACCCTACGCTCTTTGGGTTACCAGTTTTTGGTAGAACTTCAATTGCTTCTGATTGATTGTTGCTAATAAAATTCAAGTCCTTTATTTTAGTCATGATCATCTACAGAAATTTAGCCACTTTGATCTGGTGTTTTTGATGAAATCTCAGTCTTCCTTTAACCTATGGATGTCAATTGTCCACTTCTTGATTCATTTATAGGAAAAGAAACCCTTGATTTTTTTTATGGAAGTCCAGACTTCATTCTTATACTCAGTCTTGCAAGACTGATCAACCTATTATGCATATTGGGGCTGCACAAGGTCAATATAACAGCTGCTTTATGATAATCAGGCCTTAGTTTAAGAGTTATTCTGCAACATAATCTTAGACTTGGTTTTAATGGAGGAAAGGTCTGTGATTGGATTGTCATTAGGAAGTGCCAGTTCTCATTCTCAAGAGTTGAAGGCTCATTAATTTTCATGTTACCTTCTGGGATCAAAATACCCTAATGGGGTTAGGAAATGCCAGAGTAGGGTATGCCTTGAAAACTATTTGTGTTAATATTTGAACATTTGTTGCAATGTGACATGGATATTTCATTTGCATGATTGCTAAACAATATTTGGTATATGTCATAAATCAGTCTTAGCCACAAAAGAGTCTATGAATGCTCTGGAGGAATTATTGAAGCGGTTTGAATGTTTAGCATGTGCAGGATTCGATATTTCTAATCATTCGAAATATTGTTCATAGCCACAAGTGAGGTTGGAGATTTAATTGAGGCTTAATTAGGTCTAGATGAGACCAATTGGGTAGGCTCTAGCTTAGTCAAGAAAGGCTTGGGCTTTGATCAAGTCATATCCTATTTAGACTAGGATTTGAGGTGCAAATAATCACCTTTCCTAGTGTGTTATCGCTTCCTCTTCTCTTGGCTTGTTTGGTGCACAAGGGGAGAGGTGTCCTAGCATGTAGAGACTGCCTCCCCGAATCTCTTTAGTGTTCTCATCTAACTAGAATACTAAGAGGTCTCCTATTGGTGCCAGCCACTACCCCTAAGACTACTATTTAAAGGGACCTTGGAGACTTGGTAGGATGGTGGAAAAATCATGTAGAGAAAAAAAAGAAAAAGAAGGGGCACCATAGGCTCTAATCTAAGAGAGGAGAGAGAGAAAAGGAGAAAGAAAGGTTAGATCTAAAGAAATAGATCTATTCCTTTGTGCAAAACATCTTGGCTCACGGTTTGCTAGAGCTTGGAGGCCAAGAAAGGCTTCTTAAATCAGCCATGTGGACTGATGTACATGCAGGTAGTAAGATTTAAAGGATTGTATGTTTTTGTGATCTCAGCAGCTTCTGAAATAGGAAATACAGTGGAAAGATCATTGATAAAAGAATTCTTTAAACCTTCTGAGCATCTTTCATGGGTAGATATATCATGACCAAGGTCTTGAACTTCCACTGCAAAAACCCACAATGGATCCTACGTCCACTAGGAAAATCTAGATTGTCCCTTTGTCAGCCTTCAAACTGAGGAGGGAAAAGCCACAGCATCCCACAATCAGCCTTCAATAAATGAAAGAGGAGAAAAAGGAAGGGCAACACCAAGAGAAAGGTAGGAAGAAAGATGTAGGGACATTGAAGAAGTCTCTATCTCATGAAATTTGAACCACAAGGGGCACGGAATATGGAAAGATATTGGGAAGAGAAAGAGGGAACTCTTTCTCTTAGTAGATTTTTTTTTTTCCAAAGGAGACCATATGAGCTTAAGTGGATTAAAACTAGTTGAAAAACTTATTTTTATTCAAGAAACGGTCTACTCACTGGTTATAATCACTTTTGTCAATGAAATATGAGGATTATATCTTGAGTAGGAGAGGCTAGAAGAGACTCATAATTGGTCACTTACGGTTGCTCAAGGACGAGTTGTTATCTGATTTATGTTGCTCTCTTCCTTTCAAATGAAAATAGAAGTCTTCGAATAAGAAACCTGACAACAAAAATAGAAGGAAATCAATTAAAGATGACTACCATCCAAGAAAGATTATAATTGGTAAGGGAAACCCTTACAAGTCTTCCATGCTTGCCATTCCTTTGTTTTGCCAGAAATCATAGTCTAAATTCCCTTTTATGTTTGAAAGTGAATTCCTGGTTAAACTAATTGGCTTCCAAAATTGGTTGAAACTTTATATTCTTCTCACCTTGGGTTGGATTACATTTTGTTCCTAAAACAGGACTCCTAGTAAAATTAGGACTCTTGGAATGTTGAGACAAGTGGAATAGGGTTAGTGGCCCCATCATCTCTCTTCTTTCTTTCTTTCTTCTTCGTCCTCCTGTGAATCTTGATGAAGTTGCATTTTGCACCGCCTCTGGCATGTGAGGCTCGCCTTTGCTTGAGCTCATGAACTAGTGTACAATTAATTGAGGACTGAGTGTGCCACCAACATTCCATGATCGTCTTGTTAGATGTGTCATTCCATCTTCCTGTTTTAGGTTCTACATTGTGACGGTGATTGAAGCAATCAATGGCTGGAGAGTTGTATAAACCTTTACTGGACATAGGTTAGAGGCATTATTTGTATGCTATAGGCTAATACCATCCACGTCTCAATTTAATATAGCATATACTGACCTTGAACTCATCCCTCATGCCGAAAATACTTGTCCAATACATAACTATAATCATTTAAAGATTCTTTATCTTGAATGGTGCAGGCTCTGGTTGTGTTAACAATTGGGAACTGTTACCACTCAGCATCTGTAATGTATGGATGACCTTCAACTATCTCTCTTTTCTGGTCTGCAAATTTCAGGCAGGTATATGAGGCCCAGGATATCATAACAGGAGAAAGAGCAGCACTGAAAAAAATAAAACTGGGTAATTGGAAAGAAGGGGTAAGCCTATTTCATGAAGATCATTGCCTTCTCGATACTGTCCAAATTGAAGGGTTTACAGATTCTATTTCATCTTGACATTTCTGAATAGTTCTGTCATTCTGCAGTTTCCACTTCCAATAATACGTGAGATCAAACTTCTAAAGAATATGGATCATGAGAATGCAATCAAACTCAAAGAGTTTGTGGCCTCTCCAGGTACTCTCTTAAGCAATTTCTTCTTCCTTTCTTTTCTTTGACTATGTCATAGCTTAATTTTCTAATCCAGATGCATTCATACATGTGTTGCCCAGGTCCTGAAATAGATAAGCAAGGGAGATCAGGTGTGTTTTCAGGTTCCTTAATTCTTGTCTTACTTTTCTTATACATGTCTGACAGATATCTGCTGGACTGTGTTTAAGCTGTCTTTGTCTTTTTCTGTTTTTCCTACCATTTGGTTTGTGAATATTTCCATTTTGATAAGGAGCTCATGTTTGCTAGATCTGTCAACATACTGATGGTAACAAGTATAAAGGTAATGTCTATATGGTTTTTGAATACATAGACCCTGATTTCTTAATGGTTTTGAATTGCAGCACGGTTCCCCAAATAAAGGTATGATAAACCTAGTGTCACCGGTAGATTTATTTTCAATTATATGTGGTCTATTAATTGTTTTACCCCTTAGCATACTAGAGCTACATGAGAGAGCTTCTAAAGGGACTTCGCTATTGTCATGCTAACAATGTGCTTCATCGTGATATCAAAGGTTTTTTCTTAATTCTCATTGCGTTATATTACTTGCTAAATTGAACTTTCATTTTATATTGGACTTTGCTGTTGATTTGGTGTTGTAATCAATTTTGACAAGGCCTAATTTCTAATCAGTAGGAGGGGAATCTTAAAGCTTGCTGATTTTGGCCTTGCTCGGTCATTCATCAAGGGTGGAAATTTTACAATTTGTGTCATAACTTTGTGGTACAGGTAAATTTGTCATATTTCAACAATCATGGGATAAGTGGACTCCTGTCACACTCTCCTGAAAGATAAACATTACTATGTTTTTCATTGACTCAAATCATATTGATTTTCTATCAGACCCCCAGAATTGCTCCTTGGTACCACAACGTATGATGAAGCTGTAGATATGTGGTCTGTTGGTTGCATCTTTGCAGAATGTCTCAACAGAAAACCTATTTTTCCTGGGAAAAGTGAGGTATGATGATGTGTGATCGAACCTATATGGGTAGTTACTGGTAATTATTACTACTGCATTTTTGTTGGTCTCCAGGATTCCATTTTACTCATTTTACTCATTTTTGGAAATGTACCTCATCTTTGCAAATATTTAGAACGCAATCTACCCTTTTTTATTATTAATTTTAAGGTCATGATTCTGAATATACTTTGAGAGTTTGAGTGCTATCTTGTTAATTTAGGTTTGCATGATTGGTAGATCCATTAAGATTTGGATCACTCTTTTAACTATATTGAAGGAAATTTTATGATGATTTCAGTACTATATAACATCAAAATCATAGAGGCAATTACGTGGGGACAATAATGATGTGATACCCCAAATTTAGTCCCACATTGGATGGAAGAGAAATATGTTATGTGCTTATAACTCAACTCCACTTGCTACCCATTAACTTCCTCTCGAGTTTTTGAGCCATGTGGTTTCGGCCCGCTAACGGAGTTAATTGGGTCGTATATGGGCTTGGGGCGTTACAAATGGTATTAGAGCTGACCCAAGTGTGCGAAAGTTGGTAGGCATAAGGAAAGGGCTACCTATGGGATGGTGGTTGAGTCCCGCCATGGCGTGAAGTCACCCTTGCAGCACCAATGATCCGACTCGAGATAGATTCTGTCTAGCTTGTGGTGTACGACGAAAACGTCGCATTATAAGGTGGGAAGATTGTGATACCCCAAATTTAGTCCCACATTGGATGGGAGAGAAATGTGTTATGTGCTTATAACTCAAGTCCACTTGCTACTCATTAACTTCCACTCGAGTTTTTGGGACATGTGGTTTCGGCCCGCTAACGGAGTTAATTGGGTCGTATGTGACCTTGGGGCATTATAAATGAGAAGGGAGTATAGGAATGATATTCATTTATATAAGAATTCACAATATTATTATGAACAAGGGCAAGAGTGGAGTGACTTAATTTCTGCAGGATGTTGCAATGCCAGTAGTTACTGATACTTGATTCCAAGATCGTCTGGCGAGAATATAGCATCCTAGTGTATGTTAAATATATTGTAGCAAAAATATCTTGATGATTTTTTTTTGAAAATGAAACCTTTTTTCTTATCCTTTCAATTTTTAAGTTAGGACCTCCATCCTTTAGAAAGTCTATCATCACACACCATAGTCCCAAATAAAATTAACAGACATGGAGAAACTACACAATATAACAAACACAAGCATATAACTACTCTGCTCCAAATTGGAGTCAACAGTACATGCACTCACACATGTCAGGACACATAAATTTATAACATAATGTGCTTATATATTTTTTCATTCTTTCCATGAACCTTTTCATGTATTTGAATTATATGAATGATAATAAAGTAGACATCCAGTTCTACACTTGTAACCTACTTCATAAAATGGGTTAATTAGCTAACTTAAGGGCTAGTATGCTATGTTGCTTTTATTTGTATAGTCTATGTTTTTTTGTTTTCCAAATTAAGTATGTATTTTCAAAATAAACTAACCTAATTCCATAAATGGTTAGCTAGAGTTAGGGATTAATGGGTTGGGTTGGGATTGACTATTTAGGGGTGGGATTAATAAATGGGTTGGTTGGTCTGACACAAGCTGGGCCTTAGCTGTCAGTGGATCAAATTTCATTGACATGATAATGAGATGGTGGGGATGCATGATGGGGCCAATGGGTGATGGGCATTGGAGGACTAAAGGGTATGGCAAGAGAGCTAGGCATCTGGTGGGACTTTCATGATCAATGGGTAATGTGTATTTATTTGGACTTCTGGTCAATGAGTAATGTGTATTTGTACGTTTATTTTATTGTGTTGAACTAGAATATGGTTAAAGGGTTCATGACATGTTGCATCACAACCAATCAAGCCACAACCTGACCTGACTCACTACCAGATCAGGGAAAGCTAACCTGTACCTGTTCTGTGAGCATAATTGGTCGGGTGATGCGGGTGAAAATTGGGTAATATAAGGTTGATGGGCCTGAGTCAAAATTACCACCCCATCTAGAGTTGTTTATACAAGATAGATTTAATTTTCCTTTATCTATAAACGTGTTATGATACACCATCTTCCAACAAGCAGGTCAATTGGCATTCTCCCTCTCTAGATCTTGAGATGTACAAAGAGTGTTTTCTTTTTCTTTTTTACTCTATTTTTCGATATCCTAGTATCATGAGTCACAACTAGTCTCTCCCCTCATAATTGTTAGATTGCAAAATTTAGGCCAACTAACAGTTTCTCTCTGCAACTTAACAATTTGGTTGGCACATTGCTTCCATCATCAATTAGAGCCACTAATAGATCATCCTTCTGTTCATTATGGACATTTTACTTTCCTTACATGAAGCATAATTTATGTGACCTAGTTCCTTTACTTTGATATATCTATGCATTATTTATTCGGTTAAATTGACGGCTATCATGTGTTATGAGTTTTTGATACTCTTGAGGGTGTTTGGATGCCCAAATATTATATGTATGGGATATTTGACAGGTACATGTTAGGTGCACTAGAAATGTATGAGAAATGCACCCATATCATGTTGGAGTTGGAATTTCAGAAAAAAACATCGACAAAAACATCGATACGTAGGACATGGTTGGAATTTTCACCATGTCTTTAACATGGTGCCTACATTTTGTCTACTGTAAAAATAGTAATTTAGTAAAATTTCCTCTCCTATGTTTGGCTTCCTTTTTTTATATTTATTTTTGCTATATTTTATTCCCTACTTTCTTCAAGAATGAAGCTAATTTTGTTGGATGTTGCACCTTTCATCACCTCCTTAAGCATGGATAAAGTGCAACACCTTACACTCTTTTCATGTTAACTCCAGCAGGAGCAGCTATATAAAATTTTTGAACTCTGTGGAACTCCAGATGAAGAAACTTGGCCTGGTGTTTCTAGGCTAAATACTTGCAAACCAACAAGGCCGATGAAGCAACGCCTCAGAGAAGATTTTCAGCAGTATGTGATGAATGATTAGCTTTTCCTTGTTTGCATTTGATGCTCTTATGCATGTTCTGATTTTTAGAGTGTATTAAAATGCTAAAGTGGGTTGAGTTCACAATTTATTCACTGACAGTATGCTATGTGTCCTTTTATCAACAGTGTGGACCATCATGCATTGCAGTTGCTTGAGAGGATGCTAACACTGAATCCATCCCAGGTATGTCATTGTCATCAATCTTTTTTTTTTAAATATATATATATATATATATATAAGTGATGTTATTAAATCAACATTACTGGGAAAAACAAGTAGGTTTTCCCTGGATGCATGTGCTATATGACAAACCCACCAATTCAGATAAATTGGCCTTGGACAGGAAGTTATGGTGATGTACATCTTGTAAATGTAGCCTCAAATTGAAGGAGTGGATTGTATATTTGTTGCTACCTGGAGTTCCAACCCTATTCTCACCCCTACTAATGGTGGGCCACATAGGGGATTTTCCATGGACGAACTGTGTCCCAAACTGTCCTTTCCATTACCTAACTGATCTACATGCTTATATGCTTATGTTTATATAAACTGACTAATTTGGTTTTTCATTTATCCTGTTTTGTAGAGAATATCTGTGAGTGATGCATTGGATGCTCCATATTTCAGATACTGAAAACAGAAGTTAGTGCCAGAATGAAACAAGGAAAAAACCTAGTGTCTAGGTTGCTGTTTCTATCACATTGAAGGCGCATGCAGTTTAGGCTTGATTTTCCTTCTGCATCAAAAATATTACTGCAGAAGGTGTTTTAGTAGCAGATTGGCTGAAGCATGTCTATTTTTTTCTACATTACTCGTACATGAGTGGGAAATGAAGGATTCTTCTGGCTCCAAAAGTTGGGACAAATGAGTTGCAGAAAATGGATTGATGCTTGGAAGAAATTATGCCCATCTTTGAAGGATTTCTATTGGCTATTGGTTGGAAGGCATGGGGCAATAGTTGGGATCAAGTGGCTCATAGGGGTGGCAATTTTTATAACCGGGCCTGTCGACCCAACCTACAACCAACTCAGACTGGCATGAATGGGTTTGGTCTGGGTCATAGATGGGTTAAACCTTTTACCTTTTTTATCCATTTAAGCCTCGTTTGACTTGCTTAAAACCTACTTAGTCCATTTTAGGCCATTGGACCTGATTATTTTAACCTATTTAACTCATTTAAGCATGAAGAATTCATTTGATCTGTTAAACATGTTTAACTTGTTTTGACTTGTTAAGTAAATGGATTATGCGTGTTGGGCTGGGCTACCTATTTATAAATAAAAGGGTTAGGCTTGGACTTGGATTTTTAATCTATCTAATAACAAGATTGGATTCAGGACAAATTTTTGACCATATAACTGACCCGTATTTGACTTAGATTACCACCCATTGTAGCTTGCCTCCTTGATGCGATTACTGTTGGCCTTGACCACCAGTATCTTGGGAGATACTCACCCATGGTTGTCCAAGGTTTGTCATCCAGCTGATTTTTGGAGTCCATTCGGTCATGCTTGCCACCTGAATGAATGTACAGATCTTCAGGACTGAAACAGTGTGTTGTAATGCCCTTTTGTAATGTCTTGTAATGCCCTTTTGTGTTTGTAGAGTCTTGTCCATATCATGGATGCTGTTTGTTTTGTTTTGTTTTGTTTTTTTTTCAAAAAAAGGCCTTCAACATCGTACTGATTTTTTACCCTCTGAACACTGGTGTTGAGTTTGCGTGATGATGTAGCATTGATAGTTTTTCATATTTGATAGCTCTCTTATGTTTTATTTGTGGATGGATAATGAAAACCTAGTCGGTGTTGGAAATGCAGCTTTAATCTTTATGAAAATATTACTAATATATGGAACTACTTTAGCTAAGACGTCGCAAGTGGGTTGCTTCTGCCTCATGGAAGAGGGACTGAATGCTTTAGAAACCTTGATTAGTTGCTGATGTAGGCCACTGCAGAAAGTTCCAACTCTTTTGTTTTCTCTGGACAATCATTTAGGTGAGTCATGTTGAGTGGCCTTAGTGGTCACTTTTTGCCTCTGCTGGGCCCCTTCATCTAGCGTCATAACCGAGGAAAAGGTTCGTGCATTAGGCTCTTACATAATGCGAGCGAATAGCGGATAGCTGTGATCCTCATTAAAATTAAATATTTTTAGTTAAACATTTAGATTAAAAATTGTAATCACATATTTTTAATTAAAATTAAATATTTTAATTAATTCATCAAATTGACAAAATAACTCACTTTGGCTGTTAGATTTCTCTTATTTCTCTCCTAGAAAGAGAGTTCATTGCAAGCATGACAAACAAAGGCCGATGCATGCGAGTTAAAAATATAAAAAAAAAAAAAAAAATTCATGGACAGAGGGCAGGGAGGTGAATCGTGACACGGAGATTTTGAATCAGACGGTTTGTAAACCCGTACAAGATTGTGGTGTTGTGATTCCTTCCTTGATGGTCCCCTACAATGGGATATGCTTTTATCTTCAAGCTTTTAGATAAGCTTGGGTGGAAAAAGTTTTGCTTCGTTTAGAGTCAAAAACAAGGATTCATGCAAGCCGTTCAGGGCTGGCTCTTCAATGATTAAGGATGTGACTCGGGTTTGGAAAATTGCCTACCCTATCGGAATGTTTTGCGTTCATAGATGAGACCGTATACAATGTTCTTGAATGCTCGAGCGCAGTGCATATATGAAGGTTGGTTTTTGGAGCCTTTTTTCCCTCTCTCTCTCTCTCTTTGGACGCATTCCTGCGTCACCTCCACAGATAGACGTGAAGATGTAAATGTTTGAGTAATATAATCTTCATTCGTTATGTTGCTTATCATGTTTGTTTGGATGGTTAAAAATAGTTCAATATTCAAAATATAGGCCAAAATCCTCCAGCGATTCTTACAAGAGCCCTTTTTCAAGTCTCCGATTTTACTCATTCCAATTCCTCTCGGATGTCTTTGACAGTTAGCAAGAATGAGATTCTTTTCTTACAATCTTTGCACCTCCTTACGGAGGCCCCCACCTCCTAACTTTCTCAGGATCAACTTTTTGATGCTAGGATCCTAGATGACAGAATTAACGATGATATTGACTTTGTAGTTGAAAGCTTTCGCTCATCCTTTGCAGCTGTGAGTGGATCCCATGTTTATGATACCATACTTCTATTGGCAGAGCTGATAGGGGCACAGGAAGATCTAATTAATGCCACTACCATACTGAGGGCAACTGATATTGTTTTAGAGGGGATTCAGAAATTATGATTAATTAAATAACCAAATCGGTAACATAGAGTGATTATGTTCATCCGCTAGTCATCGACAGCTAGAGGATCATTCCCATGTCTACGGAGTGGTTAAAACTATTCCCTCTCTACTGTCATTCTTCCATGCTACTGGAGACGTGGGGGAGGAAAAGCGAGTGGCGGGAGCATCGCTGCTCCAAATTAATTTGGATATGCCGAACATGTGATCCGGATCTACGTACGAAAGATTCGTCATCTTAACAGTCCGTTCCATTGCACTTGTTTATTTCCAAAAAAAAAAAAAAAAAAAAAAAAAAAGCGCAAAGCTGTTCTTTTAGTTTAATTCGATTGGCTCCGATAACATTACAAATTGGAACCAGACGTCTCTTGCCAACTAAGGGGTGCGTAATCCACCCCTTCGTCAATCCAAAGTTCCAACACGTCTCTGATCCACTCACCGCCAATACACCACGTTGCGTTCCTAAATCAACCGCTAGCGACGCGCGAGCACAAAACAAGAGACGGGCGGCCTCCAGTGCGATTGCTACCGGTTACATCTCTCGTCCCCACCCTGACGTGTCACCCAGATTAAACTAATCCTCACCACTAAACCGGTGGACCCGCCGTGGCACCCCAACTGACTTAACCATCATTCACCACGCGGGCTGCGTGCCCCATTCCAATTACTACATCCTAGCCTTCCACGTGTCCCTACAGCCCTCCGGGTGAGAACGACCGTCGATGGCGTTCCCTCAGTGAGTAGAATCTACCGTGGCATCTCCCCGCTCCCGCCCGCGATTCCCAGCATCTTCCCATCCGATTCCCTTCTCCATCCAACGGCCCAGATTTACTCTGCCCTCTCTTTATGTACCCCCCTAGCTCCCACCCCTAGCTCTGGCATCAAGGCCGAAGGCTCTCCGATCTTATTCCCCTTTCGTCCACCAATTTTTTAGGTTTTCTTCCCAGAATGGACCTCCTCGAAATGCCCCTCGAGGCCATCGTTTTCCGCATCCACTCCCTCCCCGCCGCCGCCGCCGCCGCGGGCTCCCTCTGGGCCTGCCTCGCCGTCCTCGCCGCCGCCCTCGGCCTCTGGCGCTTCCGCGCCGTCGGCTCCCGCTCCGACTCTTCTCTTCCTCCCTCCCCGTCTCCTCCCAACCCCGAGCCGGCCCAAGCCCCGGCTCCGGCTCCGGTGCCGGCGCCGAAGTCTCTTGACCTGACCGCGCTGGCCCGTCACTGCCCCGTGGAGGACGCCTGCACGCCCAAGTCCCGCTTCACGGCGTACTTCGACCCCTGCGACCGGTTCGACGCGGAGGACGACGGCGACGACGAAGCGGAGGTGGATAACGCACGGAAGGATGACCGCGTTCGTGACGTCAGGGCTCGTTCGACCGCACCGGTGGAGAGATTTGGGTGGGAGGGGTTGTTGATCAGGAGGCGGGGGGACCTTGGGTGGTACCGCTTCCAGGACCTGAGGGCGCTTAACGGCAACGTCGTCCGGTTGTGGGACGGCGACGGTGTTTCGACGTCGACGTCGTGGAGGAGTTCGCCGATGAGCTTGTAGGGGCATGACGGGTATTTTGAGGAAAAAAAAATTGCGAAATGTATATAATTTTCTATAATTACATTTTTACCCTCCTATCTTCTTTTCTCTCTCTCTTGCTTCTCCTAATAAGTTGCATACCTACCACCAAATTATTGGTGGTAGGAGGCGATTGGAATTTACTTAATTCTTGTGCACTTCTAGAAGGAGATTTGTAAAATAAAATTTTTGGAGATTTTAAGGATTTCTTGATGAAAATGGCCTTGGGCTTGTCAGGTAGGCGATATGTCACGACCGTGGTCGCAGAAGCCGCTGATAATATCACACCTAAGATCAGGCTACTAACCAGAGAAAATTATGTACCTGTACAATTAATTTAAAGTTTTATCAATAGCCCTATGAGTAAAAATATCAAAACCAAGATGCTTGATGTAAGCCTAGCATCTTCTTCTTCTTTATAAAATTACAACAACAAAAACAATAGCTTTAATTAATTTTATATTTTTTGATAAAAAAAATAAAATAAAAATCATTAGAACATTCTAGTTCACAAACATGAAAGATTCATTGGTGATGCCATCTTATTAGACTGGGCCAATCTCTAGTTTGCCACCGATACCTGTACACTGATAACCTCTGGAGCAAAGTATTAAATCTAGGTTTAAAGTTTATTAGTTCCATTAGTTTACTTGCAGTTGAGAGTTTATTTTTTTAATCATATGGACATCTCGTATTGATATAATTTCTCTGTACACATAGTAGCAACTTGTGTGATGGGCTCAGTGAACTAACATGAAGCAATTAATTGACTGGAGATTTCTGTGTTTGAATGTAACTGATGATGGTGAACGCAGGCATGTGCCTATCAAAGCAGAAGCCAGAATTTTTGTGGTTATGTGGCGCTCTATCAGAGTCACTGTCATGAGGCTAGCAGTGGTCCTTGAAGTGCAGGGCTACCAGTCCATTCAAGTGTTTTCAGATCCACTAAAAATTTTGGCTCGAAATGAAAAGATGGAAGCAATGGGGGGATAAGAGAGATGATTGTCTCTTGCATGATTGCATAGAAACTATAGTAATTTCCAGTTCATCCACCTTGTCCAAATACAATTGAAGTTGGAGAACTTTACAGCTTGAAGAAGAGAGAGACTTAATGATATAAATTGTGAGAACTTGCATGAGTTAAACATGTGCCATCTTAAAAGAAATTTTACAACTTGGAACAGCAAGCCTGGTAGACTTTTTGCACAGAACCCAAACATAACCTGTGGTCACCACTACCATTTGTCATATTTAATCCTGATAGAGAAGCCAAAATAATGGCTTGAAATATGAAGTGTGAACCCACCAGGCTTGGTCATCATGAGTTATTTCTGGATTTTATTAATGCACCAACCATTGTTGATAAGTAACCCAACTGGTGCCTGTCCCTATCCATAAATTGTCCTCTTACTAGAAAGAGGGCCGAAGTTATGGATTCCCTTCTTTTTATTCCCCTTGTTCTTGTGGGAAGACTGCGTGTCCCAACTGACCATGTTGGTTTAAATACTAGTTGAATTGTTATAGCATGATGCGAAGGATAGCAATGTTTTATGACAGAATGCTCTTCTTGGTCATCAAAATATGATGCTTTAACTAGTCTTACAATCAAGTAATACCTCAAGCAAACATTTTGTGTTGACATTGCACCATAGGAAAATCTAATATTTGCATGAGGTGATCAATTTGCATACTTTTAATAACAAAAATTATTAATTTATATAATCTTTCAAAATAGTCTCACATTATATGAAAAAAAAAAAGTTTGAAGAGCTTATAACTCAAATTTACCTACTATCATTCTAAGGTCATGTGGACCTAATGTAATATCCTAAAATAGTTTTATATTGGATGAAAAAAAGTTTAAAAAGTTTATAACTTAAGTTCATTTACTATTAATTAATTTGCACTCAAGTTTTAAAGCTATATGAACGTTAGTAAGTTAATTAGGCCAGCAAATAGATTTGAGGTATTATAAATGATATTAGAATTGATTCAAACATGAAGAAATTGATCGGTAAGGAGAAAAGGGGCATGAAGACATCCCTATAGCACTAGCGATTTCACTTAGGGTAAATGCTAACTAATTTATACTTGTAACGTATAACAAGGATGTCACATAATAAAAGAAGATATTGTAATACTTCAAAATGGTTTTACATCAGATGAAAAAGAAAAGTTTAAAAAGCTTTTAATTCAAGTTGATCTGTTATCAATTAACTTATGCTTGAGCTTTTAAGTTTATGCGAATTTGATAGTATGTTATGTCTTATTTTTATGTGAAAAAAAGAATATGCTAAGTTTTAGGTTGCATATAGGAGAGAGAAATTACTTTTTACTAGAAGAAATGGCCATATTTGCAATTATTGTTAACCTAACCTTCTTTTGCAAAATGCCTCAATAAAACTTCTTCCTGTTGTACGCATATTGTCCACTATTTCCAAATATAATTTTTATTTTGCATATGGACAAGCTGAAGGACATAATGATTGAACTAGATTCTTTGTTTTTTAGTCAATAAAAACCTCATCAAAAAGTTCATATAAACTGGAGACCACCAATGATATGATGTTAGCTATTGGTGGGACTAGTTTATAAACCAAAACTCTCCTCCCCGAGATTTCATGGATTGGCTTCGTGCAATCTACGCTTATTATTCGCATATTTTAATATGTTTCGATGCCGTCCAACCAAATCTAAATCAGAGTACTAAAGCAAACTCAGATCCACGGCACTAATTGGTCAGGTCATGAGTTAAAAATTCTTTGTTGAACAAAGGGACAGGTACCATCTACAGAATTGATGTTCCATCAAGCCATCATGTAGTCAGAAGTGGTCTGCGGGATGGTTGGTGTGTATTTATATTTTGAGAGAAGGGTTGGTTTGTTAATTAAAATAAAGAGACAAGATCAGGTTCTTGATTCTACCGCATCCCTTTAGCCTTGGCCATGAGAGCCCAAATAACAATTTGATACGTAAGCTTCTGGAACAACCCGTTATTAGAGAACATTGTAAACTAACTGAAAATTATATTTAGCACCAATAAAAAAGAAATTCTTATGTAAGCAGACGTGACACATTAAAAAAAAAAAAAAAAAATCAACCCCAAAATTGGTGTAGGTGTGTAATACTATCTGAGCATTGATTCCTCTCTCTGAGGAGATGCTGAATAAGCCATTTGTTACATAACAGATAAAATTCAAGCTATTTCCATCACTTTGTCCATTAAATTTTTGCTTCCTTGGCATTTTTAATAAAGAAATAATTGTTGAATTTTATGCTTAACTTGCTTGTATCATTTACATTCTTTTTTTTTTTTTTTACACATCATATGTTAGGCTTTTCTTTAGTTAAAATAATGATTTTATAGTACTAGTTATCTAAAAGGTGAAAGAAAAAAAATTTTACACATCATACAATGCAAGCGAAAGATCAACTATTGGTCTTTGTTTTGTCAACATAGGAAAAAGTGTGTGGGGTATAGAAGAAGAGTGCTATCAAAATGTGAACTAGAACGATAGAACTTAATCCAATGTTTTCAGAAAACTACTTCTCTTAAGAGACAATTTATATGCACCAGTGGGTAGGTAAAACATGCCTATCAACTACCCTTCAATAATCACACCTGCGTGGTCTACGTGAAAGGCAACTCTATGGAAAAAGGTAAAATAATTATTTTGTAGTCATTGAACATCTTATACATAGGTGAATGAAAAATTTTACTTATATGTGTAGAAGTGATAAATCGTACTAACGGATTATAAGCAAGTTGCATCAGCTTCAAAGCATAACAACAAATGAATCAATTCAAATCCGATCTATTTATTAATTGAATTAGAAATGTAATCCGAATCTGACTTATATAATATTAGGTTATATAATACAATTCATATAATCTATTTAATAATCAGGTTGCATTCGAGTTAATATGAATACATAACCCATGTAACTTGTGTAATCTGTATAATCTGTATAACCCATATAACCTATGTAACATATTAATACTAATTCTCTCATAAAGTAATTATATATTTAAAATCATAAATAAAGCACAAATAAAAAAATTTTCATTCAAGAAAAAAAAGATAAATAAAATTCTTTAAAAAAAGATAAATATAAAATTCTTACATGAATATATAATCATCATCAGAAAATAATAATTAATTAAAGGGTGGTATTAATTTAGATAAATAGATCTGGCAGGTTGTATCCAAGTTGGAGGGTTAGGTTACACGAATTGACCCATTTAATAATCAGATCAATTTCGGATTAGTAACCCAACTTGAAATTGTTTATTAATTATATTTAATGGATCAATTTGATTTTAATTCGAATCCATTTATACTCAATTCAAACTTATTAACTTCATGTTAGATTCGAGTTATATCCAAAATTGCTGCCCTTACTCATATATACATTGTCAACTCTCTTGTCACAACTTATGACTTCATTAAAAATATAGCACTCAAAAAGTATTATTTGAATTTTTGTATAAGTACTTAGGATTTTTCTATTATATGATCAATTAGAGACTAAACACTCACCAGTAAAAGTTTTCAAATTCTTCTTTTGTTCAAGTTATGGTATCTTCGCGAGGTTAAGACTTTATATCCAAATCCATATTCAAATTTAATCGAATTTCACTACAAACATATAGAGCCTATATGCAATGTCTCTTAGTTCGCTTGAGCCATGAATCAATTTCACTCTTATACCATTTGTTACAATCCATAACTTGACCATAAAAGATTAGTCAGAAAGTACTATTTGAGCTCCTTGATCATGTATTAGTTTTTAAAATCTTACTAATACATAATTAATGTGAAACTAAGCCCTTACTCGTACAGGCTCTGACATCTCTCCTGGGCTTACATACAAGAATCATTTCCTTTGTTATGGCTAAGAGTTTAATGTGAAATTTCTGATTATATGAAGGAAATACTCAAGTACATGTTTCACGCGATACTTTGATTATTGCTTCTATGCGTTCTTATCGGTTAACACAAGTCTAAAAATCTATGATTAGGTTTTTGTCTGTTGTAAGGGTGCTCTCATATAGATATTTTTGTTGGATCATTAATCCAACGTTGAGCTTATATGTAAATAATTATGTATTGCGAGCTGTCAAATAAATTTAAGCCCAATTAAAAGTAATCGATTAAGTATTTAGTAATTTGGGCTTTAATGTATCTGATAGGATGTGGGCCTTTAATGTGTGGAGACTCAAGAAATTATTTTTATTTTTATGATGGGCTAAAATAGAAATAAAATTAGGTTTTCTCTATATATAGTGGTCATGGTCCTCATATCGCACGAACAAAGATATTCTTTTTGACATCCCATCAGAGAGAAAATATTGAGAGAAACTAAAGGACTCTCTTTAAAGTGGATGTGTTGATCTGGATAGCCAACCGCTCAATTTTAAAGGGTAATCAATCGATATGGACTCAGGTATGCTTCTGCTTATATATTTAATTTTATCTTAGTGATCCAACATGAATGATTCTGTTATTTTGCGTGATGATTTTTATCAAAGAAAATTTCATAAATTCTAACAATTTTGACATCAATTATTTAGATTTTGAATAGCATTGCTTCCAAGCAATGTGGTAAGAGGAAGAAGGAAGCAAGTCAAACGGCCAAGAGCTTAGATCAGATGGACCTTGCTCCATTGCCACCAATCTGCAAACATGTTGGCCAAACAAAAGCCATAGAAACGTACATTAGATGCCGAATGGAACGCGTTCCAACCACCAGTTTGCTCTGGCTGAGTCGTTCCTTCGTCAATTGTTTTCTGGAATTAGGCAGGCAGACAGCTCATGCTGCTGCTCCCGAGACTTAATAAATCTTAGGAGTCAGGACTTAATTATTTGCAGCACAGTTCTTTCCATGGTCCACGAGGGTAGCTGTTGGAACCCAATCGATCGATGGTCTACGTTGAAGTTGGAGGCTGAGTTGTAAACCAGGGAGGCTAAGCCTGATCTTGAACGCCTCGCACTGATTCTGAGAACCAAAAAGAATCCTGGATTTGACACAACTTTCAACGCTCTCTTTAGACTTAAGAAAAGATCAGATCTTGAATAACCTTGGATTTGATATTGTCGATATTTTACAGGTTGGCTAGTTGTGTTTCATGTTTGGGCTCATCTAGCATTTTCCTTTCATGCATGTGGAGAAATACTCCGGCTGATTAATGGAATTCAGCGTGATATAGGCTCTTTGTGAACAAAAGTTAAGTACTTTATAACTCATTCATTATTTTTTTCTTATTTTTGAGAAAACAAGATCTTATCCATCAAGTAACCTTGCAAAACAGGAGTTGCTAAATATTTATGGGACAATGAAATGATAAGTTACACATACACATGCAAATTTATGCATGCACATCCATTCAAATATATATATATATTTGACTATATTCGATTGTAATCAAGTTTCAAATCTGAAAGTCTTCTTCATCTTTGAATCCATATGCATTGCAGAGCCATTTCATCTTTTTCACTATTTTTATCTTAGGGATTCATGAACTGTGTGAATTTAATGACGGAGGAGATGATCGGATTCAAGCCTCACTATATTAAATGTAGCCAAATCTACCTCACTAAGACTTGATAGTATTCGAATGTAATCAAGCTTGAATGCAATCACCTTCTCATCGTTATATCGATATAATTCATCAATTCTAAATATAAAAAAAATAAAAAAGATAAAGCAACTTCAAATGCGGTCACCATGCCCCCACCCCACTTCGAGCTCTCTTTATGTATATATATAATCAGAGTAAACCCACAAAAGATGCAACGATAGTTCATAGAATAAGCATGAAAAGCACCTCATAAAAAGTGCTGTTCAAAGAAGGCAAAGGCCTAAGAAAAAGGATGACATATGGGATCCACCATATTCAATAATTTTATAATGACAAAATTCCGATAGATATCTTCTATAACACTTCGACCTCCTCAAGGATCTAAATTTATCCAAATTCAACAATCCAATAGATTGTAATCCAATACGACGAGGGACCATATCAGCCAATCCAGCCACACCTACCAGCAAAATTCATACTGATGTTTTATCCCAGTTGTATTTGAAATACTTGATGGTTGTGCCACTCAAGAAGCATCCATGTCTAAATTCCAAAGCCTCACAGTGGTGAGATATTTACCCTAGTATCTTGCTGCAACATTTTCACATCTAGTCAATGTTTTAATGACTATTCCTACATAAAATAAATTAAAACAAAAGACTAGGTGATCGTAGGTTCACCGAATTTCTTCTATCACAAAAATCTCTTGGACTTTCCAAACAAATATTTCCAAACAAATATCATCCTTCTTACGAAGTTACACTATCGCCAGTTCCTTCAAGCATTCAAACCCAGCAAATCATGCCAGAGTTTAAAAAAAAAACATGCAAGATAACACGCTAAGAGCCATTCTGCAAGCTAATCCATCTGAAGGAGAATGATAAATCTATCCTATTACTAACGAACGAGAGGTTTTTTTTCTCCGTCCTCTAATCATTCCCATCCAAAAGTACTCATCTATCCCAAACCAATATCAATGAATTCATCTTGAGCCACAGAAACTATGTGGTGCAACTTCCCACTAGGGTACTGTACCTAACCATTGATTGGATCTCAGCGAGTGGGAGGCATGGTAGGGTCATGGAGGAATCATTGGCATGGTTGTTCACACTAATCTTAGCAGCGTGTAGGCTATAAGTTTTCAATGGCATGTCTCACCTGTTCCTTTGAGATTGATTGGGACCGGTATAAATACACCTTGACCAGGGTACTTCAGGTTGGACCAATGGGTCTAATGATCAGCTTACACTCAACCTGGGTGGTTGCTATATCTGGGCATGTGGACTTATATTTTGCCTGCAAAGTTAATTACAGACTCACTTAAAAGGTTACTGAATCATCGCTTGGGCTAAAGTTTGATTGCTCTTAGATAAAGTAATTGATTTGAGAGCAAAGGTTAAGGGGATTGTTGGTTGCCTATGAGTTCTTTTGAAATAAGTAACTATAAGACTAGATTCTCTGTAAAAAGGGTTCAGTGAAAAATTGGGAGAGTCCTGTTTCTCATAAAACTCCTTTGCTTTGGATGTTCTGTAAACTCGAGTCAGCCCAATTTTTTGATCAAACAACCCTTGAGTGTAGCCACTGCATTCAAATAGGTCAGGCACTGGTTGCAATCATATCAAGAAATGCATTTAAGACAATGGCCTATGTTGCGTCCTATCAATTTATGAAGATGGGCACCTATGTTACATCTAAGAATTAAATGTCTTTTGAGGACCAGTAGAACGGTATCCTAAAAATCTTCACCCTGGCTACAAACTAAGCCTAAACTAGAGTGAGCTAGGTTTGTCGGGTTAAAGTTCATCTGATTCCGAGAGGCAGATGTACGATGGCTTGAGTAAAGTACTAGCCAGCAGTACAACCGAGCCAGAATGACCACACGATTGCACCCTTCTTGTTCTCAGTGCCGTTCCGCTATCCTAGTTAACAGTAATTGTTTTTGGAACAGAGTGGCTAAATCGATACGGTTGAATGATTATTCTCAAAGACCAGTGCACAGCTGTTCTCCTACTGGAAGCACCAGGAATGAAGCATTGACTTTAAATATTGGGCTGTTTGTCCTTCAAAAGTTGCTCAGAGATCTTAAGCAGCAGTGCATCCTAATCTAATGCACAAATATCACAAGATCTGAACCAAAATCTTATGTAATAAAAAAAATAGAAGATAAAAGGAGAGAAATCTGAACCTTCTTTCTCGTTCCTGTTTTCTCTTCTATTCAAGGTAAAGGTGAAGCAAGCTCGTTGCCTTGAAATTTGTGATAGTTCAAACTCTAGCTTTGGAAAATGTATTTCATCAAGAAGAACCCTGAGCAATGATCCAATCAAAGCACATTGACAGTAAAGAGGAGTTTCTATCTCTTTATGAGGTGCTAAAACATCAAACTAGTAGTTGCCAAAGAGAAACACGGCACAACATCATGCTGTGGTACCAAAGCCCCCCAAGCCATCTCCCTCGTCCACCACATCAGCAATTCTGAGCTTCTCCTCACCGAAGAATAGCTTCTCTAGATTGTATGGCCCCACTGAGGAGGGTGGATCACTCCACAGTACCTTAGCCATTTGCTCATGGATCCTCTCCGAAGCATGGATGGAATCCCACCAGACGTGGTCATTGGGGCTTTCGCATACCTGGTAGTCGCTCGCTTCTTTCGTCTTCCCACAGCTAAAGACTCCTCTATATGGCCCACTGCCGCAGCAAGCCGTCACCCCATCCTTGAAACCTTTAAGCAAAAGAAACAGAATTGAGTCAAGCAATAAACAAAATCGAGTCAAGAAATCACTTGCACTTTGCCGAATAAATTTATTGTGATATCAGTTATCAAGGTCTCTTTGACGATTGATGATAAGGGAGTGTGCTCTCAATCAAACAATCTGCTGTAAGAAAGCCAGCTAGATCTAATAAGCATATTCTCATTTTGCATACACACACATACCACAGCCAAAACGGTCTCTATTTAAATTCAATCAGAGTTAGATTTAAATAATGTACGTTTCATATTTATGATCCAAACTGTTAGATATAATTTATTATATCTAAAATATTTACAAACAAAAAATTATGCTATTTAAAAACTCTTAATTTGTACATCAAAAGATTAAAAAAATATATTTTATTTCATATTGTCTAGATTATTTATTTTTTTTGACCATTTAATGCATAGGTTAAAGATTTTTAAATCACGTGATATTTAATATGTAAGTATTTACAAAATATTAGATTATATTCAATGGCTCAAATCGATAATGTGAGATTCCATGTTGCAATACAGATCTAATTACATCTAAGTGAACGATTCATTCGAGTGTAACCAAGTTAAATACACTATTTCTCTCTCTATATAGGAAAGTAAAGTATAACTTTAAAAGAAATTATCATCCCTATTTCTTTTTCTAAACTATTCTCTATGAAACTAAAAAAATTAAAAGTATAATTCAATAAAAAAAAATCAAAGAAGAGTTTGCTTTTCTAACCTTGTGCTTGTTGCCATCATCGTTAAGCATTATCAAAATTTCATGTGAATGTTAATAAAATAAGACAACTATGAAAATGTAACAATTTATATCCATATTTTACTGCAATAAAATAGGCTATTTAGAGTGGCACAAGTGAAACCGCATGCAACTTAAATTATAGATGAAAGGTAGCCTATTTGTTTGAATGTTTATAACTCACATTGTTAGTAGAGTTGCTTGCTATGTTGTAAGTGAGGACTATCTTATAATAATTTGATTTATAGTTAAAATTATTGCAGAACAAGTTGTGACCATCTAAGTATCTTGATTAAATTAAAAGATTTTTATTCTCCCTTATTCCTTTCTCCATTCCTCTCTCGAGTCCCTCATTGCTATTGTAAGCCTTACCATCTTTGGAAGAACTATAGTCATCTCCTTTTACATCAGACTTTGCTGTGCTGCCTCTCTCTTCCACTTCATCTTCTCCTCTATTGTTGCCTACTCCCTTTACCCTTCTCTTTCACCTTGACCACCCACCCTCTCTATGGATGCCTTGGTCCACACGATGTTCTCACCACTAGTGGCTTTGATGATGATTTCTTTTCTAGAGGATTTTGATCTCCATGTGCATTAAATATCTTAGCCTAATGTTTGCTTGTAAAGTATTTAATGAAAAATGTATAAGAGACACTTCTCATTTTTCGAACTCTTCTTCAAATATAAGAAGCGAGTTTTAATTAATATATGTGGGTGAGGTAAACATGATTCATTTTGGCCGATTAGTTGTCGATAAAATTACATAGGGAGTTAAATTTAGGGGACATAGTACCTTTTCTTTTTTGGTTCCCCTAGCAATAGAAGTGATGATAATATTGCCAAAACAAATTGCAACGGTTATGATGATGTTGATAATGCTGATGATTTTGATGATAATATAGAAAATGACAATAACATTGAAATCTAAGAATAATAGAAAAGAGTAAGAACCAAAGATACCGTATCTGGATGGATGATGGATTCTATCATTGAGCCAACTATAGAAATCAGAATTAGCATACTTAAACCCTTTAAAAATATGTGCCAGGCTGGTGAGCACAGCTGCCAATGCATTGTTATGGGCCAATGCCAGTGCAGAGACATCCTCAAAACATCCTCCATCTGCTTTAGGGTTTGATGCTCTAAGTGCAGGCAAGCAGCCCAAGGGACACAAGCTCAGAAAACAGAACTTTCTGGCTCCTCCTTCATACAATGCCTAATTAAAGTTACAAAATAACAATCAATATTAGATACATATAATCTGTCTTGGTTGCATAAATGTTATTTTTATCACATTTATGATCAAATTATGAGAAACCCAAAAGATTTGAGATTACCCACTTGGATTGATCGCGATAAGTTGCCAATCACCATACCAACAAATTCCTCAGGAAGGTATGCGTCACGCATTTTAGGATTAAGTACGTATCCTGACATGTAGTCATTGCTGCCAATGCTAATAAAATATACAGCTTGTGAGATAAACTCTCTTGCTTTCTCATCGCCCAACTCTTCTGTCAAGTTGCCCCGAACCTCATCGAAGTGTTTGAGTTGTGTTTGAAGGTCAATTGCCTATATATTATGAAAATTAAAAATAATAAAAAAAACACATGGCACTCCCTTTTTTGTGTCGTTTATTCTCCTCAAATCCATTGCCACCAACAGAGCACAAGGAAAGTTTTGTACTACGATTCTAGAGCGAAGGATCAATACTAGATTGAAATATTATAGGTTATTTGATTGAAGCACTCATGAGATTATCGTTATGGGTGTGTTCAAATAGATCTTACCAGGCCTTGATTGGTTTCAGGTAGGACACCAGCTCCACCAGACGCGAAATTAGCACCATTAATGAAGGAAGCAGAAGGTTGCAAGAACGGAGGAATGATTGGAAGATTTGCATACTCAGCTGCAGTAAAGTGAATAAGATAACTTCTCAGGAGATCAGAGCAAACTGAAACCAGAACCTTGGCTTGAATTCTAAATAAGCATGACTTGCAACTACTTGACACAATTCTAAAATTTGATCGCGTATTCAAGATTTAGGCCTGAAATTTAGTCCCACATGTGGAACTGGTTTTAGCTCTTAAGATTGCTAGGTTCGTTCAATCAATCTCGACTGGCTTCAGCTCAGGTCAAAATAGAGAGGCAACAGGCCCAATATTCACAATGGTTCTGGTTGGGCAACCGACAGAATCAACTGAAATTTTGTATTTGTGCGATTTAAGCCTTCCATCCCGGAGCTAAATGGGTGGGGTTTGGTCCCCCAAGTCAAGACTTGTTTACTAGCTGAGTTGGGAACAAGTCAATCAAGACCTGCAAATGGATTGGGTGACCTATTGCAGTCCCGACTCAAATAGATCTAACTCGATCTGTATTTAAAAACTTATGAGTTAGGTCGGTTTGAAATTGAATCCGATCTAAATTCTAGAAGGATGCAGATTTTGTATTTTTGAATCTGGCCCAATTAAAATTATTAAATTTTAGGATTTAATGATACATATTTTGATGATAACAATACATTGATTAAGTTATTGATAGCATAATTGAGTTGTGACGCCATAAACAGGTGCGCACATCCGAAGCAAAATAAAATTAATTGATACTCATTCGGAACACATAAGTCGGAGGTGATACTATGCAAATTTGAAGAATCATCTAATGTGTCGAGATTCGAAGAAAAAAAGTTTATTTGTATATTTTCTTTTTCCTAAGAACTATATATAAAACTAGGTAAGACATTAAATACAAAATTGGACAGACATGTACGATTGATTGGATCCTAAAATGATCAATTGGACTTGAAAAAACTCCAAAACAGACCATTCTCTATTTGAGCCTAGTGGTCGACTGGCACAGGCTAAGGCCGTCGACTAACCTTAGCTTGGGCAGTCGATCGGTGGGCTTCCGATAGCCCAATGATTATATTTTCATATGACTGTTGGAGTAGTTTAGAAGCCCTAATGACTATATTTTTTCATAGTTATATAATAAGGGCTTGGTGGATGGTTTTATGACATGCTTTTGGGTTTAAATTATTGATAAATCTTTGTTTAAGCTTTCTTTGAACCTTTAGTGTACTTAGTAATCTAACACAAGTTTAGAGCTTTATTGGTAAATCCACATCCTTTAGGTGTTTATGCTGAGTATTCTCTTCAAGAGAAAAGTTTCAAAAGCCTTAAATTTTTTTATGAGAGTAACTCCTTAGTCTGGAGAAGAAGAAAAATTATAGCAGGATTTTATTTTTATTCGAAAAAAAGATTGGATAGCGGAATACTCAAGTAGAAGACGAGTGGATGTAGATAAGGATTGCTGAACCACTATAAAAATTCTCTTGCCTCATTTACTTTCTTACTATTTATTTACTTACTATTATCTTGCATTAATTTATATTTAAGTTAGTTTTAAATTTTTAAAACTAAATTTATCCCCCCTCTTGGGTTGCCTCTTAGACCTTCACAAATTTGATTTAACCTGATTTATAAATATTAATTTCTTTTACTCTAATAATCTTTATTAATTCATTAAATAGACTTTCATTTAAACTAATATTCTTTTCTATCTTAACAACTAGGTCTCTTTTCATCTTTTTTTTACTTAATTATATCAAAGTATTTATAATTTATTTTTTATTTTGATGGATTCTTATTTATAATATCTTTAAGTATATCAATATATATTTTAAATATTATGATTTATAAACTTAAGAATAATCATTTACTTGAATAGAATTGAAAGTTTTTAATAAAAATTTAAATTAAAGTTGACCTTTTTTAACCTTACTTAATTTTTTTAATTGATTCATATTTGATTATTAATTGCTATATTTTAGTTATAAAATAATAGTTAGATGCTTAACTTAAGTGCAAATATGATCCGATCTAATTTCATTCTCAATCTCAACATTTTATGTTGGATCTGACCATAGTTGGTTCCGAATAGATTCAGATGACTCGTTGAAACTAAAATTATTTCTAGAAGCCAAATCAGATCTGATTCCATCAATGTAAATAGGTTTGATGTGATTTAAAATCATGACCTGAGCATAAAATAGGATTAGATCGGGGTCAAGCATTATCTTAGAATGATTCTAACTCAATCAGCTTGCAGCCGTATATATCTTACCAATAAAATCTACAATCACCCGGCCGTCAGTGAAGCGCCCAGTGGACTCGCCGAAGAACCTATTATGCCCATAGGGTGGGTAGTTCGCCTTGTTTTCCGGGATGGTCTCGATGTAATTGTTGTTGCCTGGATCGACAACGGAGTCGCCAAAGATGAAGAACGCCGTTGCCGTCTCCTTTAGGAAGCCTCCGGATGATGTAATGGTGTTCGCTGATAGAAAAAGGATTAGAAAGATGACCAAGATGGGAGAAGAGGGGGATGGTCTAGCCATTGAGGATCTAACAATGTGAATTCCTCTCTCTCTCTCTCTCCTTCTCTAAGTGAAGGCCCAGATGCTGCTGTATATTTGTGAGCTCTTCAAAAGCCTTGGTTTCATCGTCTTCTCTTAGTGAAGGCCAGATAACCAAGGAGCTCATGTGTCCTGTCTTGTTTGGCCTGTTGGAGATTCTCATCGATGGCTTTGTCAGGTATCCTAAGGTCTTTTACAAGGAAATAAGTATTGCAGACGCTGGTTTTGTTCTTTTTTGGATAATATTTTATCTGCCGTCTTCACATTGTGATTGGGAATGAGTGAATGGAGAGCTAATGCACCATCCAAATGGGCTTAATTTGAGCTCCTTTTCAGTTGTATGTTAATGGAAGCAATTGTGTGCAGCCTACGAACGGTTGCATTCTTTTGAATGTAATGGAGGGATTGGATGTGAGGTGTATTGTAGCGCACTGCATCCGTCTCATCACTATTATGAAAAGATGCCAGAAAGAGATGCAACGCATCTCATCAGATCAGATGTTTCTCAATGCATCTAATTAGATGGAGTAAAAATTGGATGCTGGATGGATGGATCAAATTAAAGGAACAGAAGAAAGAGAAGAAAGTGTATTTGAGGTAAAGTAAACCCAAATGAACCGATTAAACATTTAAGAAAAGGGTTGATTTTTGTTTATTATCATTGCTTCTTAATTTCATTGGTTTAGGTCCGCACTAATTTTTCTTTATTAGAATGTACTTTAAAAAAAATATGCAATAGTTTGTTATCACTTGAGAGTAGACTACCATAATTTATACTTGAGCAAAGTGAAATTTTATTCTAAAGATAGCGCCGTATGTCTTGAATAGAATAATATTATTTCTTAATATTTATTTGTTTTATATATGTATAGAAAATTTATAAAATAGAGATATAATAAATAAGTTTTCTAACAAATATTAAATAAAATGGATGGTAGATAATCCTATTATTCTTTTTAAAAAAAGAAGCAGCATGGTGATATATTTATTTCTTACAATATATTTAGAACAAAAAAATATTGTAGCTTGGATAAAGTTTAGCTCGTAGGTGGTTGTAAACACAATGCAATGGCTTAATAGCACAAGTGACAAGGATGTTGTGTTAAAGGAAAGGAGGATAGGGAGTTTAAGAAAAGTACAGTTTGGAAAGAAGTAAAAAGTTGTGACCGATCGTTGCTCTGCTCCGCCGCCTCCTTTGGCATCCTTCAGCAAGCGCCATGTCAAGGGTGAAAGGGAGAATGGAGACGATCGTCAGCAAATAGAGCGATACCTATTGAAAAGAAAAACAGAGGACTTACCTTCGTTCAATAATGAAAGTAATGAAGAATTATTAGCCAACATAGGACGCTATGAGAGTTTTGAGAGACTTCACACTTCAAGCTACAATACTGACGAAGAAAAAAAGATCATCAAAAATTAAGGAGTTAAGGAGAGAGTTCTGCCTATAATAAATACTGTTCTCTGTTTTTAACCGAAATCAGATGAAGCGATCACTACCTTACAACCACTACCTTACCAAGGGGCGATGATTCAAATGGACCCATATGGATGCATGGCCTAACATTAGGTTAGTCAACAGGAATCAAAGTAAGCCATGTGCTTTTTTTTCTTTTTTTTTTTAAATCAAACTTTGCTACTAATATAGTGGCTGTGGTTCAGTCGTTCAGTTCCTTTATCATGTGCCTTTTGGGCAGGGATGGAAAACTAGAGCTGTTTTTATAATTAGGGTTAATTTTTTTTTTTTTAACAAATTTAGGGTGAGAATGAAACTTTTTGCAAAAATAGTGTTAAAGTGAAAAACATCATTTCAAATGATGTTTTTTCGGAAAAAAAAATGCCTCATCAGCGCCAGCGTGGGCGCTTGGTGGCGCTTAAAAAATGCCACTGTGAGTGGCGTTTTAAAAAACGCCACTCTTTAAAAAACGCCACTCAAAGTGGCATTTTAAAAAACGCCATCCTAAGTGGCGTTTTAAAAAACGCCACTTTGAGTGGCATTTTTCATTGAAAAAATGCCACTCTAAGTGGCGTTTTTTCAATTCCCCCCGCCCTTCCCGAGCCCCCACTCCCTCTTCCCTCCCGTGCACCCCCCTCACGCCCTTCCCGAGCCCCCGCTCCTTCTTCCCTCACGAGCCCCCACTCCCTCTTCCCTCCACCGTGCACCCCCCTCACGAGCCCCCCCCTCCCGGCCCCGGGGCCCCCCCCGGCCCCCGGTCCCGTCCCCTCCCGAGCGTGCACCCCCCCCCGCAGCCCCCCGGCTCCCTCTCTCTCTCGTGCACCCGAGCAGCCGGTCCCCCCTCTCTCTCTCTTGGCCCATCTGTGGCCCATCTCGCGATCCGCCTCCCTTTCTCTCTCAAACAAGTGGTCTCTCAAGGTAAATTTTTTTAAATTTAATTATAAAAATTAAAATATGCTTTGTTACTAACAGCTTCACATTCATCTTTATAATAAAGAAATTGATAACTAAAACAATGATATTTTTAGTTTAATTACATCGATTAATCGCGACAAAAAAACTAAAAAATAAAAGAATTTATGTATCGATAGAAATAAGTAAAGGTTAGTTAGCTTCTTGTGGAAAAATTACATTGTTTGATGAATAAAAAAAATTCAATGAGCATGATCTATGTTATCAGTCATGATGAGCAACATTGACACACTTCATATGCCAATATATCTTATTTTAATAAAAATACTTAAAAAAATAAATGCTTTGGATGTCAAGTCTCTAATATAGTCTCATTTTTACCATACAACAAACACACAGAAAATAAATAGGTTAATATCGAATATTTAACAGGGTATGCATCTATTATTTAAATGTTAAATGCTTATGAAATACGTGCATATTCCATTATTAGTTTGTTTACGGTTAATCAGTAGAAAATTTATACTTATTTCAGTTTATGCTTGATGATACAATATTATGTATTGATGCTAGATTTATTTTGAATGTTATTTTTTAGATGAGCACCGATACTGTTCGATTGCTGCTTTATTGTGATGGATCAATTGAACATGGCTTAGATGGAATACAATATAATAAACCTCCTCGTAAAAGTTTTAGATTGAGCATGAGAACCCATTATGTTGAGTTGATCGAGCGGGTTTATAGTGTGCTTAAAATTTCAGTGCAGCAATATATTTTGAGATTGATGTGGAGATCTCCAACATTGCATCAGAAATATGTGCTTCATCCAATCGAGGAGGATGACGATGTGGAGGAAATATTGACATTTCCTTCCAAATTTCTAGATTATCGCTATGTTGAATTATATGTTTTCAAAGAAGATGCTCCAGCACCATACAATGTTGATCATACAGAGGATATTCAGGATAGTTCTCCTATTGTCCAGTTGCCAGATCGTAACTCCCAAGGATTTCCCGATGATGGAAGGAGTTATGCCGATGAGTGCGGAGTGTTGATGTGGCAAACAATCGGAGTGTTGATAGTCGGGGACTTGAGTCGGACGACGTGCGTATGATGACTATTGGTCCGAACATGATGACTACGACGAAGAGCGAGATGAGGATGAAGACTCACATGGAGATGATGTAGTTCATGAACCGGCCGTAGTTCTATTCCTATATCTACTCATCCAGAAATTGTTCCTAGTCAAGTCTATGAGCATCAAGTCTTTGCACATAGTCAAATACCAGAGTTTTATCATGACTTGAATTTGCAGGATGGTGGTTGTGTTAGCACTCAAAGACAATTACCCTTTAATTCTCAATTTTGGGATTCATCAATGACTGAGTTTGCTACAGGATTGTTGTTTACTAGCAAAGATGAACTGAAAAAAGCATGTAAAATTTATCACATCAAGAAGCATCGCACATATAATGTTGTGGAGTCAAAGAAAGCATTATGGTATGTGAAATGTGCATCTTCAAGTTCTGCACAGAGTTGTCATTGGAGGTTGCATGCTACAAAGTTGAAGAAGCATGGATTTTTTGAGATCATAAGGTACGAGGGGCCATACTCTTGTTTATTCAGTCATGTAACTCGGGATCACAAACACATAAGTTCACGAGTTATCAGTCATGTGGTTCGACATATTGTGGAGAAAAACCCAAGTGTGAATATTGAAGCCGTTATTGCAGCTGTGGCAGAACAATTTCATTATACTGTGTCATACTCCAAAGCATGGCGTGGAAAGCAGAAGGCATTGATTGATGTATTTGGTGAATGGGAACCCTCGTATGTTAAGTTACCTAAATACATGCTTGCACTTCAGAATGTAAACCCTGGAACGGTGGTCTGTTGGGATTTCTACAATGCAGGGACATCTAATGTGCGTGTCCTGAATTATGTTTTCTGGGCATTTCATCCATCCATCGAGGGGTTTCGGTATTGTCGCCCAGTCATTTCTATTGATGGAACACATCTTTATGGAAAGTACAAGGGGAAGATGCTCATTGCAACAAGCATTGATGCTGACAACAGGATATTTCCACTGGCCTATGCAATTATGGATGAAGAGTGCACTGCTAGCTGGAGTTGATTTTTGTGGAATCTCAGGAGGCATGTTGTGAAAGACAGAAATAACATTTGTCTTATTTCAAACCGATATCCAGGTATACTAAGTGCCATAGCAGATGACAGTAATGGATGGGCTCCACCTCTAACTTATCATCGCTACTGCTTGAGACATGTGTACAGTAATTTTAACTCAAGATTCTCTAATATTCAATTAAAAAGAGCTGTACGGAAAGCAGAGAGCAAACATCAGCTTCGAAAGTTTAACTTTATCATGGAACGGATCAAGACAGTTAATGCAGAGGCTTGGACTTGGCTATCGGAGTTGGAGCCAGAGAAGTGGACATTGGCACATGATGGGGGCTTCCGCTATGGTATTTTAACAATAAATCTCTCAGAAGTTTTTAATAGTGTACTGAAGGGAGCTAGAAATGTGCCGATAACGGCCTATGCTCAGATGACATTTTACCGTCTTGTTAAGTATTTCAATACGAGACGCGCGGAAGCCATGAGATATGTGCAGGATAATCGAAATACTTTTTTCACTCCTCATGTGACAATTAAGCTTGTTGAAAGTCAAGCTAAAGCTAATGAGCACAGAGTGTTTAGATACAACATGCAGAGAGACACCTATGAAGTCGTTACAAGAAGGTCAAGTGAAGCTCTTAGGGGTGGAGGCAACGTTCAGAATGTGTCACTCGTAGACAGAAATTGTTCTTGTGAAAAGTGGATAATTTATAAGTATCCATGTTCACATGTCTTAGCCGTGTGCCACGAAATTGCTATGGATACAACCCCTCTTGTTGATGAAGTATACACAACTGGCTCTTATATAAATGCATGGGGAGGTGAGTTTAATCCGTTACCCCATGAAGACTACTGAATGGACACATTCACATGCATTCCTGATCACAACCGTCTCAGACCGAAGAAATAAGGTAAGCCTAAGTCATCATGCATTCATAATGAAATGGATGAGGTGCAGCCAAGAAGTAAAAATCGTTGTAGTATTTGTAAGCAAACAGGTCATTCTCGACGCCGTTGTCCTAATATAAATGTTGGACCTTCAGGATTCTAAATTATACTATCTATGTTTTATGTATGAAACAACTTCTGCATGGTTGATTGTAATAAATGAGAGCAAGAATTTGAAAATTTGACAGTCTTCATTTAGGCTATCTGCACTCAAGGTTTAGTGTCTTGAATTGCTTGATTTTTCTTCTACTTTTTCGGGGTATGTTTGTTCTTGTTTGAGTGGGAGTCTCAGATAGAGAGAGTCTGGGCTACATTACAGGTGTTTTGCTCCATCGGCTTATATATACAGCAGAGTTTGGGCTACTCTTTTCTATTTGTTATGCTATGCTGTGATATTCAGTACAAGATATTTCTTTTCAGTATGCTATGCTTATTTCATTAGAGACTAACTTATGTTTTGTGGGTTTCTGATCTGACATGCTTTTTTTTTTCTTTTTTCTTGGTTATGACCCTATGCAATGTTCCTTGAAGTTTAGTCAATTAAAATGTTGCCAAGAGTTGGGGGAACAGGTTGATTTTTGTTCACTGGTAGGTGTATTATATGATTTTTATCTGTTCCTTAAAGCTAAATCTCTTTCACTTAAGTTAATCAGGTAAATTTGTGATTTTAATTTTTTGGATTATGATTTCTTTCAGGTTACATATGGTGTTGTAAAAGAGCCAGTTCCAATTGGACCTGGACCCTAGGGCTCTACAGGATGGCCACGAGGTGGTGGCCCTGGAAGGGGAAGATGGTACTCAATAGCTTATTATTTTTCTACACCCATGCTGTCTGTAGGGAAGATGGTACTCTTAAAACTGCTCTACTAGTTTACGGGGCCTTTGTTTTCCTTTTGTTACTTCTCCTTTGGATTTCAACATGCTACTTGGATTAAATGAACATCTAGTGACTACCCTTATGGATCACTTCATTGGATTGGTCTTTTTTTTCTTTCATTAATGTGGCTCAGATTTCTTCCTGCATTGGTGGTGCAAACTGTTCAAGTCAGCTGCACGAGGGAAGCTGCAATACTTGAGCATATGCAGTCCTAGTTTCTCATTCTGAATTGTTTCACACGACCTATCTTTGCTGGTTGAAGGTATGTGTTTTATTTCTTGATACTCTCTGCCTAATGCTGTGTATTGTTACTGAACTGTGCACTTGGTAAATGATTGTCTCACTGTGAACCTGACTTTTTTAAATTATTTTTTACTTCTCATGAGCACCAAAACTTTATCTACTGATAGTAATATTAACATGCCATGCAAAGCAACCTGAAAAAATGTATTGCATTGTTTTGCAGGTGGGCTGCATGACTGAATCCTTAATAGCATATGTTTACCTCTAGTGTCTTGGGGTTCTCTTTGAGGGATCTACATAGTTGATGAGATATCAGGTTCCTTCACCTTGCCAAGCCAAAAATACTATGTGGGCTGCTGCTGATTTGTTCTCTAGTAGCATTGGTGCCCATGAATGTTTAAAACCTTCATGATGGTGCATCAGATATATTTATAATTGTGCATCAACTGAAAGCCGGTTGAGCTTGTGGGCTTTGCTTGTGGACTGAGGCAGAGCTTAGGGTGTCAAGTCGTTAAACACGAAAACTATCTGCGGGCTGCTGTTGATTTCCAGTAGTGTCAGTGGCCATGAATTTTGCAAATATGCATAATGGTGCATCAGATATCATATGAATTGTGCATCAGTTGAGAGCAGGTTGATGCTTGTGGATTAACATGTGGACTAAGGCAGAGCTTAGGGCTTCGAGGTGCCTAAAGTAAAAATTATCTGTGGGTTGCTCTGTTGATTTCCAGCAGTATTAGCGCTCATGAGTTTTGAAAATATGCATGACGGTGCATAATATATCATTAGAATTTTGTCAAGTGAAAGCAGGTAGATGTTTGTGGGCTCTGCTTGTGAAGTGGGGCTGAGCTTACGGTGTCAGGGTGCAGAACCGTGATGGTTTTGCCTTCGAAGGAATGAACCGTCAAAAATTGTACCTGCATAGAGCAATTGACGAGGTGAGGTCTATGCTGTGCTATGAATTTTTGGTTTTTGGGATTGTAAATGTTGTATAAAGCAGGTAATACGACATTTGCTGTTTGAATGACTACCATTTGTGAAGTTGGCTTCTGCTCGAATGTGCTTTTATTCTCTGCCATAGGGTTACAACACTATTTTTCAGGCAGTGTATTATGAGAATTGGTGTTCAGAATGCGATCCCTTGCACCTTCTCAGAGATTTTCGAGAATGTTGGTACTTCATCGGTGTGGTATCATCTCATGTTACGTAGGAAACGGAATGGCAGCATGATCGATTCCGATTAAGCAATGCCTGTTGCGTCCGTGGCATCACTTTGGGAACAATGTATGACTCAACCGTACCTTCGCCGACCTATTCGGCTCTTTTGGTAACGTTAGTTCAACCTGGATCACACCTATCTTTGGGAAGTGCCCTCTGGCTTACCAACGGGAGTTGACTTATTGTTTTTATTACTTGGTTGCAAACGTTTTGAGGGCTAGATGCTACGACTTTTCAGAACTGAGTTGAAGAATTGAAAGTAGAAATCTCTCCAAGTCACCACAAGACCTTGTGGAGAAGACTATGAGAAAGTGAATGGAAGGAATGGGCAAGGCAAGGAACAAAAATTCCAAAGAAATACAAGGTGCTAAAAAAAAAATAAAGTCACTTAGTTAGCATGAAGCCAAAACTCTTGCTTTAAATATTCCAAGCGGTTCCTACTTGCTACTTTCAAATTAAGTCACTTAGTTTACATATAACTAAACTGTTCAAGGCAACAATTTAATAACGCTTCAGTAAGTCAGAAACCATCACAATATCTGAGCAATACAAGAAACAACTCAATGGATGAAATATATTTAATACATTAAACAAAAAAGTCTTTACAACAATTAGTTTATTTACATAGCTTAAGTACCATAGCCCCGTCTAAGAGGTTGTCGAACTCGTCTAGAGCGTCGCGCATATGTCGCGATCGGTCGAGGGCCCTCATCAACCACATGGGAGACCCCCTCCTGCGCGGGGATCGTATCTGTCATATCAATGTCGCAAAAATAGTGGGAGACATCATTGCCGACCTGGTGTATAACAAAATCTACTCGTCTCAGGATCCTCATATGCGTGTGCCATCGCCGGTTCCTCATGAACTCGTGCCGCAGTAGGTATGCAGGTGTACTCACATGCTGATGGCCAATTACAGAAAAAGTGTTATCTAAAATCGCCCTCATGTCTAAATGAATCCTTTGCCGCTCGGCCTCCGATGTTGAATGCATAACTCGATCCAAGTTCAAGGACAACTCTTGAAACCTCTCATGCTGCATGTTTATGACAATATAATATCAAAAAACAAAAGATAATAACTCAGGAATAAATGATATTAAATAATCATTTTAAAATAATACCATGAATTCAAATGAAGCTCCTTCTCCTTCATAGCCCGCAGTATGATACTCGGAACGGCTAATACATATACGTGTTATACTCCTAAACTATTCCATGTACTTAGGAGTAAATGAGACTCCCTCAGCAATAGGCTCCTCAATAATGATTTTTCATGCCGCTCATTCCATGTAGCAATATGTGTGGCGTGTATGACATCCCACGAGGCATGTGCCCTCCCTCGTCGATCTATCTGATGAAGTTGAAATGACGTATCACATGGTGATGGGATCGACTGGCGGCAACCAAATTGCCAAAGCACTCGATCCGGGAAATGCCACTCCACTAAATCAAAACAAATAAGTGGGGTCCGTGCCATCCAAATATCCGAACCGAATAAGCAGCTTGGAGGCAAAATAGAGAAAATCTCGGGCGTATACGGACACCATATGAACTACATGTAAAAAAACCATCAATCCACAACTTACCTACATAAAATAAAAAAATAACATTGGAAATAGATTTGAAATTTAGTAATGTCATACCCGTTGGGAACTATCATCCAATATGTCGAACTGGTCTCTATAGGCACGCAGTGTATGAGTTGGGACATTCTTTTGGTTCAATCTCACATTCCATCTATGCCCGCCCCCACAGTGCACCTAAGTGCCAAGCATCATCTGCATCAGCAGGTCTAGCCTCCGGAGTCTTAAGTCTGATGGGACGAAAAACAGGTAATCGTTCCCATGCCCATATCTGAATGTTCAAATAATGCTCAATATTAGTAAACAATACAAAAGAAAAAAATCCAAACTCAATCGATATAATCAACTGTTTACCTGTAGCAAGGGCAAGTATCCTCCTATCTCTGTCTGAGTAGGGCTCGTTCTGCGACAGAATGCCCGATACAAACCGATAAGTGTAGCAGAACCCTAGCTATATGCAGCAAATGCTCCCAAGTATTCTAAAAGAGGCACATACATCAACTTCACTAAATATCCGGATGTATCTGGAAGGATGACTCCACCTATAATTTGGAGAAGTTGCCCCCTCACAAACTGCTGGACAACCTCATCATCTGCATCATCATCCAAGTGGAAGTCTCGGTAGAACTAATCGAAGAATGATAAGCGGAAACGGCCTTTAGAAAATGCCTCGGCAGGGGGTTCAACCCCAAACAACCTCACAAATATATCCTGCCACTGCTCTAATATATAACGCGGATCAAGCCCAGTAACCGCTAACCCATCAATCCGTAGACCACTCAGAATACCGACATCCTGTAGTATGACTATCGCCTCGCCAAATGGAAGATGAAATGTGTGGGTCTCCTGCTGCCACCTCTCAACAAGTGCAGAAATAAGGCCGACATCGAGTCGAATCTGGCCTATCCAATATATGCCATACATGCCAACCTACTCCAAATAATATTGCACTCGTGGGTATGCCATGCCCGGTGTCTCCTTCCATATCTGCGTGTCATGTCGACGGCATCTAAACACCGGTAATTCCTGCAACAAATTCATTGCAATAATACATATAAATAACATAAACGCATGCTAACTAATTAAGAATCATTGATCAATAATGCATACCTCGCCCTCAAATATTTTGGTTAATCTATGCGAGGCTTGCAGAGTGAGAACACTAGGATCGCGAGGCTCAGGATGTAAAACATTATGAGCCATCTCGTACTACTCTGTCAAAACAAGTAAAAACATCACATAAGAAATTTTTTTTTTCACTGATAATAACAAGTAAAAATAATTTTGATTTATTTTAACAAAAAAACATAACTACAATGATAATAAGATAGAAACCATGATGATGTACAATGAAATTTTTAATAAAATAATTTTTATTAGAATAATTTTCAATTGAATTATTCTAATGAATGTTAATCCAACAGCAGTAAACAACTAAGACAATAGCTCAAATATGATATAATTTTAAAATAAATTATATTTGCCTGAAACTAAGAATGTATTTACATAAGTAATTTATGGTTCAAGTAATTTTGCGAAAATGCCATGCATTTAAAAAGAACGGTGCCGTGGTCTAGAAAATCTAAGATTTTTTTAAACCTGATGTTACAAGAGAGGCTATTTAGTTGATATGTATGCTAAATATGGCAGTGTTGATGAAGCTTGTTATGTTGTTGTTCTTAAGGAAGGTTTTCTCTATGACTGGCCTTATTTTCCTCTTGCATCATACGAGCAACACATCCAAAGCATTCATTTTTTTTAATTATTATTATTAAAACAAGACATATTGGCATAACAAGTATGTCAATGTTGATTATCATGACTGATAATATAGATCATGCTCATTGAATTTTTTTTACTTATCAAATAATATAATTTTTTCACAAAAAGCTAACTAACCTTTACTTATTTTTTTCGATACATAAATTTACTGATTTTTAAATTTTTCTATCGCGATTAACTGATGTACTTGAACTAAAAATATCATTGTTTCAATTATCAATTTCTTTATCATAAAGATGAATGTGAAGCAACTAGCAACAAAGCATATTTAAATTTTTATAATTTAATTGAATTAAAAAAATTACCTTGGGGAACCATCAGTTCGAGAGAGGAAGGGGATGGGCAGCGAGAGAGAGGGAGCACAGGGGACTGCTCGGGTGCAGGAGAGGGGGACCGGGTGGGTTCGCACGAGAAAGAGGGAGGGTGCTTGGGTGCGTGCAAGAGAGAGGCAGCACTGGGGACTCGGGTGTGCATGAGAGAGAGGGAGCTCAGGGGGACCGGTCGGCTCGGGTGCGGACGGGGGAGGGGGGGCGGGGGCGTGTGTGGAGTGGGGTCCGGTGGGGCTTGGGGGAGGGGAGGGGAGGGGGGCTCGGGTGCGGACCGGGCGGGGGGCGCGTGTGGAGTGGGGTCCCGATGGGGCTCGGGGGGAGGGGGGAGGGCTCGGGGGGAGGGTGCGGACGGGGCGGAGGGAGGGGCCTCGGGGGCGGAGGGGGCTCGGGGCTCGGGTGCGGACCGGGGGAGAAGCCGCTCGGGGGAGGGGAAGAGTTTGTGGGGTCGGGGAGGGCGGGTGTGGGGTCTCGGGGGGAGGGGGAGGGCGAAGCTGGGGCGGCTTTTTTAGGAAAATGCCACTTTCAGTGGCGTTTTCAAGATGCCACTTAGAGTGGCCACCATGCCCCCCACGCTGGCGCTGATGGGACATTTTTTTTTTGAAAAAATATTATTTAAAATGATATTTTTCACTTTAACACTTCTCTTACAAAAAGTTTCGTTTTCATCCTAAATTTGTTAAAAAAATTTTTTTTTAACCCTAATTATGAAATATGAAAAACTAGATGCATATCAATAAAAAGAACAGAGAGAGGGGGGAGGGATGACGCATTTTATTCAATACACTCCCCCGACAAAACAGAATAAAACAAATAAATCGTGGCGGAAGCACCAGCTTATGTTCTTCCCCTCGCCCGCTCCGCTCGCTCCCAATACTTGCACCCTTTTCGACTCTCCGTGTCCCATCTCAAACCCATCTCGATGGCTCTCTTCCTCCCTCTTCCCCCACCCTTCGCTCTCAAACGCTCCTCTTTTCTTTCCTCCCTTCTCTTCTCCCCCCTCCTCACCTCAAATGCCGGGAATCGCCGCCGGCGGAGGCCCTTCTTCCCGAGGAGTTGCACTCCGGCAATGATCTCCAATGGATACCCCGGTGGGCGCGCCTCCATGGCCGCCCGGAGGCCCTATAAAAGGATGGACCCGTGCCTCGTCATTCCCCCGCCTGCCGGCCGGAAGCCCCTCGCCGTCGTCAAGTTCCTGGGCGGCGCCTTCATCGGGGCCGTCCCCGAGGTCACGTACAGGCACGCTAATCCCTTGCTCTTTTACTAACAAAATCAATTTTATACTTTTTGTGACCGGATTCTGATTATTGGTGCTGAGAACAAAAAAATCACATTTCTTGCTGTGATTGCAGCCATCTGATGGAGTTGCTAGCGAAGGAAGGGTTTCTTGTGGTGTCCGTGCCTTACAATGTGACCTTTGAACATGAGAGAGCAGCGAGCGAGGTCTATGAGAGGTTCCATGCTTGCATGGATATGCTCTTAGCCTCTGGGATTCCTGATGCTGGCATGACAGCTTCGGATATTTCATGCCTTCCACTCTACTGTGTGGGTCATAGGTGAGTGCAACAAGACCTGCTCGCCAGACCAAATTGGACCACTTCTTGTGCAATTGTTTCTAAAATTTGGTGGTTTAGCCTTCTAACTGCATGATGAAGTGGTTCAATCCAATATACGCCTAGATTTTGTGTTACGATGAGAGTTTGCTTACTTGCGTTGCAGCAATGGCGCTCTGCTTCAGTTGTTAGTCGGCAGCTATTATTCAGAGAAGATTCCAAAGGTCTGGTTTTCCGTTTGCTTTAAATTTTAGAATTTGACAGCATTAAACAGTGAAAGGAAAAGTTACAGCCGGAAATGGAAGGGGATTGTGCATTGTATTCTTTATATTAATTTGATCATGGCAATGGCTGAGTGTGACAAAAGCTTGATCTCTTTGTTGTGGAAGGCCAATGCTATTATCTCGTTCAACAACAGGCCAGCAGCAGAGGCTGTTCCATATTTTGAGCAGGTACCTATCTCTTTCTATATGTTTTTACAGAAGTTAAACATTCAGTTTCTGTCATGACGTAGCTTTATTCATCTATTGCTTTTCTGTTGGCTTGAGGTTTACTTCCAAAATTCAGGCTTGCATCCTTGTCTCTTTTGCATTTTGTAAAATAAAACAAGATGGTAGACCACCTTATGTCACTAAAACAAGGGGGTTATCTCATGTATTTGGAAAGACTTGTGCTCTTCAAGGCAGTCCATCTAATTTATAATAATCTTGTTGTTGTACTATGATATATCAATGTATTATTCAAGACTAATTCTATCATGCTTTTGGCTGTATGTGGGTGATGTTGCTAATAATGGAAAGTTCAATAGCATTGGGGCATTGGATAAGGGCCTGAAGGCATTGAATGGCGGTCTTGAATCGGAGAGATTCAAGCCTAGTTTCCTAAAAAACATTAAAAAAGTATGCTAGCTGAACCCATTATTCAAAATCAATCAGGTCATTGAGCTCTATGTTGATACTTGGAAGATACATCTCTTGCTGACACAAAAGCAAGTGTTTGGGCATTTGTTTGTCCGCTTCCTTCTAGAAGATTGTTCAAACCTTTAAGATAACTAGCTCCTAGACTGTTTACAGGAACGTAACATGCTGCTAAAATTCTAAATTTATCATAGTTATAACTAACTGTCCTTAGCTTATCCATGTCTGGTGGGATTTATAAATTCTTAGCTTGCAGTGGCAAATGCAATTCAACTATATCAGTCAACCACAATCAAACTGCTTCCTGCCAGATCTGATTATGCAAATCACCTCGCCTGAAATAGTTGTTTGATATTAGTGGTCATGAAAATGCTAACATTACTGCTAAGGCCTACAAGTAACAAGTAACTTAAAAGCCATTTAGTTAAAAGAATTATAAAAAATGGAATAACATATAATTTAATATCTTAATAGCATAGTCAAACTATATCTTATGAACCATGGGACTATGGCCTTATTTGGGATAGTTGTTGGCCTCAACTGTTAGGAAATAGCTGCCTTAGGTAGTTGATGACGAATAGTTATTGTTAGCCCCTTCCAACTGCTGTCCCAAAGAGGGCCCATATTTTGTAATATGGAACTAGATCCTTATTTTGCTAACAAATCTTGATTTAAAGATGAGATTTGGATTGTTTAGGTCCATTTTGATCCAAATCGTAAGATCCAAATCATGAATCATGAGATTTCAACAATGATGTCTGTAGCTAACCAGCCCATGTTCTTTAAGCTTCCTTTGGACTAGGTTTACTTTGAATGCTACAATAATTTGCAAAATGTATCATCTACCAAGGAGTGACATGACATGAACCTGCGGTGATCACTTGGTATATCTAATAATGCATTATATTTCTTGAACATATTAACATGAGAAGTACTTAGCTTTATTCTTTTTATAACATCATTGCATGGATGCTATAGAACGATAATAAAACTATTGGATTTTTTAATCTTGTAATTAATTCTTGAACAATGGAAAGAGGAGAATCCAGGGAAAAGAAAATGACAAAAAAATCCATGGACAAGTAGTGCCTGGACATGAGTTAAGCTACAGAACCTATTGAACTAATTTAATTACAGAATCTTAGAAATGTTGCCCACACAACTATAAACTTTCTTTTGCTTTAGGCACAAGGTTCATCGTAATAGGAATTGATACTGTTCTGATACTAGTTCGATTCGGTTTGGCACGGTATAAGAGGCATACTGTATTGACACATGACATACCCTGATGTACCGAAGGATAGGTACGCCAGGTTTTTCTCTTTTTATTTTTTTATTTTTTTTAATGTGGTATACTTAATTTTAACAATGCTTTCTTTAAGTTTATAGTGCCCTTCTTTGGTGTTTCGAAGTACTTTATAATGTCAAATGAAATTAAAACATATCAATGTATCATTAATGCAAATATAACTAATAGATAATTAGAAAAAATATTTTTAAATTGTATATGAACAAGAATTTTAAATATATAATAAACATATAATAGATAATACATACTGATGCCTAATATCTGATGGAATATCTATACCAGTCGTAGTATTATCAAAGGTGTGCCTAACTCACAAGGTGCAAGGCACCAAGTGTTAAGCATTTTTTATACCCTAAAGGTGTGCTTAAAGCACGAGGCGTAAAGTAACAAAGGTTAGGCACTTCTTATACCCTAGACGAGGTGCCTTCATGTAGGCGCACATGAGGCAAAGAAAGTATATTCTTTTGATTTGATTTGAGATGTAAGAAAAGCACACCTTTCTTCATAAGCTATATTTATAATATTTTTTTAATCTATTATATTTATTAGACTGTGTTGACTTTATTTTACACCATCTTATACATAATTATTTTTCTTACCTCATAAAAAAATTAAAAATTGAAAGTTAAAGAAATGAAACACTAAAAATTATGCTATTATTTGAGAAAGAGATAGAAAGACATTAAGAAATTACCAATTTTAGTTGAGAAAGAGGAGGCTTTCCATTGAATTAATAGACTAAATATATAATATTATGATTTTTTTAGCTTTTTTCTATTATATGTTAGAAATCTTGTTTATATAAATTATTCTATCATTGATTTTAAAAATATACGCCTCACTTTACTTAGGTGCATGCTTGCACTTTATACTTTTGCCTAGGCTCTAAGAGCCTTTGCACTTAAGTGCGCCTAATACTTTTAACAACATTGACTACTCATAGACGTTGGGGTCTTACTCATAGTTTGGGCCTAGGAGGCTAACTCAGCTCTTATGAGCATCGCGAGTCCACTCCATTGAATCACTATATCTAGCCTCTTCAATACCTCGTCATCTTACCTCTAGTGTGTAGCAGGATACTGGCCTGATCATACAAAGATTGTGCCAGTGAAATGATTCTCGTAAGCATCATAAGACTGTGGTATTGGAATGCAGTAGCTAGTTGAAGTGCTCGGATGTAAGATATCTATAGAATGACACATCAGATGAAGGATATCTATGTCTATATCTATAAGAATGAGGGTTATAATCAGCTAGTGTGAAATAGGATCTAATATGGGAATCCGATTTAAATACATCCAGAGATTCTACTTTGCAAGTCAGATTATTTGCATTAGCAACTTCGTGTCCCGAATGACCTTGTGGGCCCCATCTTTTGTAAGCAATAGTGTTCTTGTGGGCTCTATCAGGTCACGTCCCATGGTCCCTATCCTGTATAACATGAATGTACTGGAATCATCAATGAATTGAACATCATAGGATCATGTTTTCTATGTGGCTTCTTGGCATAATTTTCCCATGTTTTTCCATTTTCAACTTATTTAACATGGAAAAAAAAGATTGAAGGATCCATGCTTGATTTTGGGCTGAAATCCACCTCATTAGGCTCAAATCAGCTGCAAAATAGAGGAAAATCAAAGTTTTTTAAAAAAAAGAAGAGAGAAACTAAGAGCTCATGGGAGACTCTTAGCCTTCGTTTTTCTTTTATTTCCCATGCCAGACACTTGTGACCTGCCCAGCCATAGAGCTGAGCCGAATCGGCTCATACTGTGCTGAACCAAGCGGTTCGGCATGGTTCAGAGCGGTACAAGGCAGTTTGGGCCCTATGCTCTATCGAAACATTGAACTGGCTTAGTTCGCTATCGGTTCGGTTTGGTATGCTTTGAACTAGTTCGACCTACCCTGGGCACTACCTATTGACTACTACTCTATAGGAATATCATCATATATGTATACATGCATTTATGGGCGCCCTTCATTTTTCTTGTCTTCACATTCTTGTGGCATCATATTAGAGTTTTCATTATGCAAAAATAGAGAACCATGCAGATTCATGATTGATTGAAGCCATGAAAGCTCAAGTATAATTTTAATTAAACATACTTTGGATTTTTTTCAATAGCAGCTTTCACTTTTTTTCTAGAGCATGTATAATTTGTCCTAATGGAGCTTCATGTCCTTTTATTCAAACTGTATTATGGTGAATGAAGTTTCTTGTTCCTTCTATTATTTTAGTAACTTTTTTAAAAATTCTGCCTAAAACATGTGCTTTTATAAGGTGTTTAAGATGTCTGATATTCAATATATGTGTATTTACTTTCCACACATGATTATATTTTTCTCTGAGATCTGATTTTATGCTTGAGTTTGACAATGTCACCAGTCCCTCGAGACTTCTCTATTTCAGTAAATCCTAAATGCTAAGTATCTTGGAAAGCTCTGGTGCAGGTAGGCCCCATAGTTAGCCAAGTTATGCCTCTAATGGAAGCATCTCCTGTGTACTCTTTGGCTAGGAATGCATCAGGTATTCAATATGCATCCAAAATTTCCTTATTTTTAGTGTCAATAAGTTGTGATAGCATGTCTTGCTTATTATCTAGACTTTATAATGATCTTGGTTGCTATACTTTCATGTCTGGAAGATGCTGGTCTGATAAAATGTTATTATCAGTGTAAAACATGGCAAGTTAATTAGATTGTGTTGGCGATTGACAACTCATATTTATTTAAGTTAGATAAGCTATTTATGTTTTAGACAAGGTAATGATGTATATCACTTTTGTGGACCTAAAGCCTTTTTATCTTTCTGATGGAGTGAATAAAACATCAATTTTTTTTTTTTTTTGATTTTACTCTATGTTTTCTTTATGCTTGATGAATTCCCATGTTATCACATTCCATGGAAGTTGGAAAAGCTACTAGGCATAAAGTAAAATTTATAGTGAATACTATATATGTTGTTGCTTTTCTTTATATGAAAAGTTTGAAAACAGAAGAAGCTGTGCAATCTTTTCACAAGGTTTAAAAACTTGGATTTGGTTTCTATTGGGCTTGTTGAGATTTGGCTTCAGCTGTTTTAGCAGTTTCTGAATTTTTCTCATAAAAATAAAAAAATTCAAAAGCAATTAGAGATAGAAAAAGATAACAGAAGTAACAAAAATTATACACAATATTAAATTATTTTGTGATGCATAGGTTCTTTACTTGTGTAGTTTCCATAGTTTTAGGCAGAAGATAATATTTCATATAAGTAAAGTTCATAAAGGATACTTGTATTTTTGAATAGCGTGCATAGATATTATTTACTTCTTGAAATTTAGTTGTTTGGAAACTTTTGATATTTATCAATTATAAAGCTTTTCACTGCCTAGCACATTCAAATATTTTTCTGTCATTTTTTAGTAGAATTTACAATATATTAAATTTGAGCATTTCTTTCTCATATTTTGAGGTTAAGTGACTATTTAATTAAATTCATGGAGTTAAAAATGTGAAATTTATGTTATTTATATAAGGATGTCATTGCTGTACATGATAGTGTTTTCTATTTTTTTTTTTTTTTGCATTACTTTTTATAAATAACTGTAATAAGGGCCTTGTCAGAGGTCTTGGCCTATCAAGGGTTGTGCTTGTCATCTATTGGCATTTTAACTCAAGAATATAAATGAAAAAGAAAAACAACAAAATTGACACTATATGGCCAATGCACTTAAGAAAAGAAAGAAAAAGAAGAAGAAGGAAGAAATAACCCTAATATGTTAATAAGCACCAAAATAAAACTTCCAGAAAAATTACCTATATCTATTTTCAGCCAACTTTGATTGAAATTGGCCAAAAGCATTGAAACCGGACTGAGACCATTTTGTTTAGATTAGAACTAGTAGAAACTGATCTGTTGCATCCAAAACAGATTGGTTCTGAGCAAAATTTAAGAACTTAATCTCCATGTTTGAGTTAAAACAAGGAGAGTTTATGTGACTGTTTTATTATGCTTTGGTTGTGAGTGTAGACTAGATTTTTCAATATATTGAGAAGCATTCTTTTGTTAGCAAGTATCTACACAATATGTGCACAGCATATAGCTTGAGGCATGTTTAATTGTTAGTTTATATGGCTCCAAATTTTCACAATATATTTGAAGCATGTGGATAAAAGGATGATTGTCTTCTATACCAAATTATTTGCCAGCAGGTTATTGGGACAGTCTTCTGGTCTATAGGCTAGGCCTGTTGCCTAGACTTGTCTGGGTTGACTGATTGCAGGCTGTTCTGCAATATTTCAAGAGTCGAAAGGAAATAACTTGTTTAACTCCTAATTTTCAGGACATGCTGATCAAATTGAAATGGTGAAGTCTGCTCTTTTTTATGGTCTATGTTTAATCCAAACTTAATTTTCGGATGGATTTCAGCCTCTGTAACTATTAAAATTAGTAAAGTTTACTCCAAACTTTTTAGTAGGTTAAATTAATAAGATGATCCAACAGTAAACAAGGTCAGTGATTTTGGTAGATAGTAAACTAACCTGAGCTTAAGTTGGTGAAGTGCTCTTCTCACGAACATTTGACAGTCTAATTAATCATAACTTCAAGGCACAATTGAACAAACTGCACAATAAACAAGATAATTTGTTGCTTGTGCTTCAGAGACTGCATGGTTTGTATTACAGATGGGCTCTTGTTGCCAATAGCGCTTGTTGGCTATGATCAAATTGCTTTTACTAACTCTTAAACAAGCTCACTTAATTCCATGCATGCTTTATAAAATTTGAATAAAAGTTATCTGTATCTCATGTGCTTATATGGCATTGATTTGACTTCCTAGGAGATGCATGGAAGGCCCTGCTGGATACTGCTGGCACATTGATACAGGATATAGACCAGGAAGCCATGGTATCTTTGACTAAATTTGTTGATCAGTTACCATCGGTCATGAATCAGGTCTGATGGCAAACTAACAGGCATGGAGTTTCGAAATCCTTGTCTTATCATCATTTTGTAAGCCAATTATTGCATGTATTGCCTTCAGGTCACTCAAGGTATATCAGAGTTCAAGCCCACGCCCTCTGAAAACCGTGATTTTTTCAAGAAATCATACAGTGTGCCTCATACATTGCTGGTATTTCCCTGAATGCTCATTTAATTTAGTAGCTCTGTTGGTTCTATTGTTAATTTGCTTGGATTTTTTTAGGTAAAGTTCAATATTGATGCCATTGATGACACTGACCTCCTTGAAGACATATTGAGACCTCGTGTGGAATCTATAGGTGGCACACTAGAAAAAGTTACTTTGCAAGGAAACCATCTCACCCCATGCATACAGGTATGAATGTGTATTCATCATCTCAGTTTTCCCATAATTGTAATTTATTCATAATGAGAGCTCAAGTCCGTCAGCGCTCAAGAAAAAGAACAGTCTATCAGTCACATCCTACCCATTGGATGAGCTGACTTAGAACCATCTAATTTCTAATTTACCTACATATTGTTCAAAAGAATTCCATTTATTTTTTGTACAACTGTTGCTTGATATAGTGAAATTTTTGTCTTATCTCCTCTTTTTCGAAATTAATTGAAACTTTGTATCAATAGTATAATTCTTGGGATGAACTCACACTTATTAACCATTATGCAGCTGATGGCTAGTGCTTCAACTTCTGTTGCTATTTAACATGGGAAGGTGTTATTAAACTCGCACTCTGTAAATCCTCAAGTTCACTTGAATTTAAATATTACACATCGTTGACTCTATCGTCCTCCTAACATCTTACATCTGCATTTTGACCTCGTTTTATTAATGTTCAGTCTTCTCTCCACCAACCAAGATCTTCATCATCCTCATCCTCATCGAGAAACATTAGGTTGGAGAGGATCAAGGTGTTAAGTTAGTACCTGGTCAATGGAAGTTCGGATTGCTTGATGTTAAATTTAAAAAAGAAAGCAACTGAAAGAACTGAATAGCATACTTTGTTAATTAAAAAAAGTCAAGCCATTGTTGATAGCTGGACAGGAAAAAAAAAATGCTGGTCAAATTAAGTAGTGGATATATTTTAGTGGATGTTCGTCAAGGAGCTAGAGGATTTGAGACTGCAATAGGCTTTCATGGATTCTACAATCATCTTGGTGGAGATCCCTGCTAATTTGTTGGGTTGACATTTAACTTAAATGGTAGGTTTATGGGCAAAAATGTGCATGGAAATCTAGTGGTACCACTGGAGGAGTGAAATATCAAGTATCATGCTTGTGCCAGCATATCCCTGCAGCACTTCATTGTGTTGTGCTGACACTTCAGCATGTATTAGTGCAGAAAGATATATGGTTTGTGCGCTAAGTTACATACCATGCTAGCCACTTTGAATTGCTCTGTCAAAAACATGATGCGTAATTGGGCATCTAAAGAAAGTTTCCATAACATATCCTGCAACTTCATTGAGCATGCATAGGTTTCTAATTGGACATTCTCATCAATTGTCATCCAGGAGTGGCAGGTATGAATTGAAGAATTTTCTTGCACCACCATTGTTTTGGTTATTATTCTACTTTGGAGCAGCCTTCTCGTTTTGGTTATTATTCTACTTTGGAGCAGCCTCCTTGACTGACATATGTATCCTAAAGTCCATGATGACTGATTGCAAAGTGATGCATGTATATAGAGAGTCAACCAGTCAGCTGACAGGTTGGCAAAGCATGCTGTATCTCTTGCTTGGTTGACTGTGGACATGTAATTTTCCTAGTGACTTAATAGAGCTTGTTGGGTGCATTTATAAATGCTAATGTAGGGTCTATACCCCTTTTTCCTATGAAATGGAAAACAAAAAAATTCATAACTAGGAAGTGGGAATAGGGGCTGATAACCCACTAACCTGACATGATATCGAACTGGAATATAGAGTTTAGGTCAGAAAAGTGGGACTGATATCTGCTGAGCTGAATTTGGGTCTCAACATCAAAATTGAAGCCTTATCGGATCAGGTTTGAGTAATAGCTGAATCCTACATGAAACTTGACTTGATTGTATATAATACATGTTCTTTCATGCATAATCTTTTATATATTTCTCTAATCATTTGCTTCATGACAATCAAGAAACAATTCCCATCTCCCTTTCCCTTTCTAGGGTGCCTTAAGATTGTTCCTTTTATGGTGAAGACAACAACCACACCACCAATGAACCGTGTGGTGGATGGCATGTCAACAATTAGTGGCTGTTCTCTTTTCTGCCTCATTCATCCTCCCGCTCTTAACTTTTCTCTTCATCTCACTCACAGCCAAGATCGATCTCAAATTAGCCCAATACATCTTGGATAACAATCAGAAATCTGACTATTACCAGATTTTTTTTCCAGTTCAGTAGTGGACATGGTTGTAGGATAGAAATTGGGCGTGTATTTGGATTTGATGTATATAGTCATGTTGAAGCCAAACCTGATCCAAATTTGATCCATTGACATACCAAATAAATTAGGTGCCTGAATTAGGCATAAATTATGTTTTTTCATTTTCTATTGGAAGGTGTAATTAGGCATACCATAATTAAAAAGCGTATGAAGAAAATTCAATAGGAATGTGAGAAGGACATTGGATTAATGCTTCTTCATGCATATATATCAGCAAACATCAAATGTCATGTCATGTATGAAACTTTCACACCAGAAAAATCTACTTAACCACCAACATCACCAGGCCTTTTTCCTTTCTTTTGTTCTCATTTGCGACTCTTGTTGTTAAAAAATAATTGACAAACCTTTCACAATAGTATCACTGTAATGCTAGGAGCAATAGCAGTGGCATTTGAACACCCAAGGAATGTTTCTTTTGTTAATTATTTATAACCATTTCTTGTTTGTTGGTTTTCTAAAATAGCGAATGCAACAGAGTTGCCACCAATATTCCAGTTTTCTTTGAGCTTCAGCATTGGTCATCTTCTTGTTTCGTATCAATGAGATGCAGAAACATCAAGCAAAATGACATTTTTATCACCTAATTACCTTAAGAACTTCTATTGCTTCATTTCTATTATGATCAATGCATTTTGTTAGAATTACCATGACATACAGTCATTCTTATTCCATTGCTCAATGCATTGCTGAACGCTCTGGGGTACCTCCTGACCATCATTCTTTCCCTACCAGGACTTGAAATGGCAAGTGGGATATCAGTACACTCCGGCAGATGCTATAGCCCAGGGCTTAAAATCCTTATCCCTCAATGACACCAGAGTTCTGGCCAGAACCATTGCAGATTGGCTCAAAGGCCTCGATCAGGAGTGAGAAGGCACATGTATTTTTAAGGCAGAAAGTCATAGTTTGTATACATACATTGAAATGTTCAGTACGGTAGGTTTAAATTATCATGCTGTTGTAATGAAAGATATGTTGTTCCAACTACTCGGAACCATATTACAGATCTCAGCTGTCATGACAAATGCTAGCAACTGTTCTTTTTGACACTCTGTCATACCACAATGATTAATAACATCAGCAAAAAGTTCCAGCCTGAAACCAACCGTTGTTTGTCACCAGGTGATTGTATGCTTTCATCTTTTGAATGCTTGCACCCCGGGATCTGCCAAAATAAATTTTCCCACGCGTTTTTGTGCCCTTTGATGCGGAAGAAGTCTATTTTTGTACGATTTCAGTTTTTTATATTACCATACGCGTTGTTTATGACACGGAAGCTAGACTTTTTCATGCTCTTATTACCCTACTCGACAGGGAAACAATGCTTTAGAAGTTTTCTATTTGTTAAATGACCTCTATTTTCTTGATATTAAAATCCTTTAGTCTAAATCTTCTGGTCTACTAACTTTGTGAGCCAGTTTGCTGGTCATCAAATGGCTTCAAAAAAAATAAAAATTGAATGATGCACTCAATTTGCTTCCCATTCTCCAGTTTGAGTAACCTTTGCTGCGTTCGAACTTGCAAGACCACCAACCATGTGTTGATCATAATTCTCAGGCCTTCTTTCGGCAGTAGAAATCCTCACTGCCGGCATCCAAGGTGGAAAGAAAATGAAATTCTATCAATCTCCCATTCTCTCCCTCTCCACCCTTCTCATTCTACCACTTGTCCGTTATTTTAGGCTCCAAGCACAAGGAATTAGCATTTCGCCTGAAGAGATTTTTTACTTCCACCAACCTTTCCCTTTCTCCTCTGTACCAGAAAGCAATTTCGTTCAGACCTCCCCCTCCTCTTCATGGACTTAGATTTGATTTGCTGAACGTCACCATACTAACCGGTATGTAAATTCTTGCGAAACTATAAACGGGCTGAAAGATTAAGACACAGAAATATTTTGTACACAATCAATAGCAAAGAGACTTTCCATTCCAAGTACTAACCTCCACTCGTTTAATGAACAAGAGCTTTTAACAAGGCAACATACAAGATATTCTCATAATTTAACACTATGTCTAGTATTCCTATAAAACAACTGGATCAGGATCAGGAATTAATCCAAAATTCCTTAAAAAAAAAAAAACTCCTTCAAGCTATGGCCACCTCCACAGTCTTGTTCTTGGGCTCCGGCGGCGGGAGCTTCTCGACGACGACGGTGAGCACTCCATTCTCGCACTTGGCAGTGATGGCGGCGGTGTTGGAGTTGTCTGGCAGTCGGAATTTCCTCAAGAACTTGGGTGATGCCCTCCTCTCCAGGCGCAGGTACTTGCACCCTTCCTCTTCTGCTTCTTCTCTCTTTCTTTTCCCATGATTGCTCTTTATCACCAGCATCTTCTCGTCCTCCTCCAATGTCACCTATAGCCACAAGATTGGTATATTCTCTCGGTTTATAACCAAAATTTTCCATTTGGATTTGTTTATTTGATACCGAAAAGAACGAACTCCTCGCAACGTACCTGGATTTCGTTCTTGGAGAGGCCGGGGACGTCGAGGAAGAAGGTGTACTCCTTCGGGGTCTCCAGAATGTCCACGGGAACCCCGCCGAAGCCTCCCTCCTCGCCGGCGGCACTACCGTGGGCTCCCCCGTGGCCGCGGTGGCCGCCCTGCGGCCGAGGCGATGGGGAGACGAGCTTCTCCAGCATCTCGGGCAGGTGGAACAGGTGGCTCACCGCCGTGTCCAAGAGCACCGACTCCGCCACTGGACTCATCTTTCTCTTCTTCGATCGAACGAGAACAGAAGGAAAGTCTTCTTCAACCCGATGGTGTGTCTCTTCCGATCAAAAGGTAGCGGTGAGCGAAGCGGTAGAGGTTGATAAAAGGGCGGACGGGAATGTTCGAGAACGATCGGCAAGGGAGTAGAAGGGGAGGGAGATGCTGCGCTGCCCCCTGAATGAACCATCCAGAACGATCCTGATCCCTCCAGGTTCGACTGAGCCTCCGGTCCTCTTACCGCCACCTCTCCTTCCATTTTTTCTTGAAAAAATAAAAAAGAGCTCAGATATATTTGACGGAATAATTGATTTATCAACCTCCTAATTGATTTAAAATATAAAAAATTAAATTATAATAGCCAAATGTTTAAGGATTAAAATAAATTTTTAATAAAAATTTAAGAACCGAGGAGGACTTGTGGGGAGGTTGTCGTCACGAAAAGTGTAAGAAGAGCTGAAGTAACGAAGCAGAGTAATGGTGACCATGATATTTCGTAGAAATGGATACAGGTTGGTGGACGTGCCACTAATCCAAAGATAATAGGAGCGATAATAGTTTTTCTAAATTCGGAGATGGCTAGTAGAGTTAACGCCAAACCACGCTGCTGTGAGCTCTGCCATGGCATCAGAGGGGAAGCTACTAGGATTGCCGCTGTTAGGAGGGTATTTCCGCTCAGGTATTGAAGAATGATGCCTGCTCTCTTGTGGAGTGGGGCTTCAGGGATCTGTTAAAATTTGCTTATAAAATATTAGAACCAGATGGCTCACATGAGATGAGGTTATTGGAGGGTGACGAATCGAAATTCTTAGGCCTTAAACATTTAGGTTCGTATAGGATGAGTATGATTAGGGTTTAAATTATTATTTTTTAAATAAATGGATGAAAATTTAAGTGTGAAATTTATATTTTTTTAAATTTTTTTTTACAATTTACTTTTTCAGAGAAAAGCTAATTTTTTTTATTTATACCACCGAGGCTTTTAAGAAAAAAGTGACTATTTTTATTATATTCTTTATAATTTAATTGTTCTAAAAAATAGCTAAAAGCACCAACCACCGCCACCATAATTTTTTAATTATCTTGAATTTTACATACAATATTAATTATATTTAATTTAATTTAATTATAATATCATATTTTTATTTTAAATTTATTTTCATTTATTATATTATTATAAAATTTCCATTATAGTATATATTATTTATTATAATTTAACTTTTTTATCTGATAAATGCTTCTTATTTAATAAATTTATAAATTTATTATTTTTTATATTATTAATGCTACCTCCTACGTCTTAGAATGACATATAATATGTTGCCATTACCAATATCTAATGCCAAACCAAACCACAACAATAATGCTCTGTCAATTCAAACTAAGCCACCTTTCTCCTTGAAAAATGAAAACAAAATAACTATCTATATGAAACCGAACTGTCACTGCAATAAGATCTAAATATTTAAGCAAGCAGAAAAGCCTCAATAGATATTATAAAGCACAAGTCCATCTAGAGGACACTATGTAGGTAGTAATAATTATAACAGTGAGATGTCATGGATCACACGTCATGCTGAATTGAAATTAAACTAGCATAATACAGCCATAGGAGACACCAATCACTAAATCGAAGCAATTTATGAAATTGTCTAACATATACTATTGAATACCGATTTACTAAAACTCTTCTGATAGAGTTTCCCCACTTCCAATCTGTGAAGTAGCGAAATGCTGTGAAAAAGTATCACACGAAGGCCGCATGTTATGGTTAAATCGGCTAGAAAAAAATTGCCTTTAACGATATTTTAACTGTCACAAAAAGTATTACCTTAGACATAATAAAAAAGAACTTAAACATCTCAAAGAAATTAAAAATTAGAGACATCCTTAAGCATCCCCAAAAAAAGCTGACAAATTAGAAATGGAGGTGTCATCCATAAATCATCCAAGACTTGACTGAGGATGAATGCATGGCTATATTCAGGGGAAAGACTTAAAGAAATACGTTATCTCAATGATCATTGCTTGCGATTTCCTTTCCTACCTTTACTCTCTTAAATTCATTAAGTTGTAGGACTTTTAATATCTCTTTAAACATCTTTATTCTCATTTCTCTCGTCTTCTTATCAATCATGAATGCTCTTGCTAGCTCTTTATTATATTCTCTAGCAATGATGAGGTATCCTCCTAGCTTAGATAACTCCTCCATCAGGTTTTTTGTAAATGGATCATCATCCCCATAACTTTTCTTCTCTTTAACTTATATTGTTTAGAGGTAGCCACGCCGCTTACATTAACTGGTTGGTTACTAGAGAATTAGTTAAAAGATTGAGATGCTACAAACTTTGCTTGAATTGAGTCTAGGCTTAAACTATCATAATTTTTTATTTTTTATTTTTAAGAAATCAGACTCCAATCCCATCATTAAAGGACACCATTCAGTCTTTAAGCTTTTATCTATGTTTTTTTATTTTTAAACTTTCTATTATTTATAGCAGCATTCAAGTACAATTAAAAGTATAGTAGAAAAAGCATTGAATCTATATCTTAATTCTTCATATTTTTAATAATAATATTTGCTTTGTTCATTGTTTGGTCTCTGAGTATTGGCTGCTTCTCTTTCTCTCCTCAATAGCATTTGGGAGGCTTAGCTTCTTCTAACAGTAGCACCCTGCACCCTCTCTTTTCCGAAGCACAATTGCCAAATCATCAAAGAATTGAAAACATTTGTTTTTTTAAGCCTTTTGTGTAAGGATATATTCAATAGTTAAAGCTTACCTTTTCAAATAATATAAAAAATTTAAAATGGATAGAAACATATGCATGAATTACTATTCATTTTATCTTAATCACTCTTTGAACATATCGTCATCTCATGTGGTACACTTGTCCCTATTCTTCCATCCAAATCTAGAGCAATTTGGACCCAACGTCTCCTGCACGGCATGGTATTGCTTTTTCAAAGGGTTCACACGCAATTTGATGTGGGAATGGGCCACAACTAGGGAGGTAGAAAGTTCTCTACAGAAACAAGTTGACCTTGCATTAAGGTTCCATTATTAACCTTCCACCATCCTATGGTCACTGATTTTTAAATAACCCCTCTACTAGCTTCGCACCTCCAATGGCGCTCAAAAGTCCTATTTTATCTCAAACTCTTTTCCTTTTTGCTTTGGTCATATTGTACTTCATGTTTAAAATAAATATATACTTAAATAGAATTATATTACTAATAAGATGAAACCCTTCAAATATTTCATATATTTACCTTTTCGTTGAATATTTGGTTTGCTAGTGCAGCCCTTCAAATATTTCACTCATTATGTGTTTTAAATTATAGAAATGTTCTCCTCAATTGGGCCAATAAACATTTCTCTCTCAATAAAATTATAGACTATATAATTAGATAAGATTATCTTAACTTGTATTTTATTAAGATACTTGTTGCCCAGCTAAGCAACCCAAGAGGGGAGGTAAATTGAGTTCCTTTTAGAATTTTAAACAATGATATGCAACGCTTGCAAAGTTATAGGTGTGAGTGTAAGTGCAGTGACAAAATTGAAACACACAACAAGAATAATGGAAGTCACACACAAATACAAAGGTTTATAGTGGTTCGGTGCTAACCCTTGCACCTACATCCACTCACCAAGAACCCCTTGAAAATTTTCACCACTAATCGTTCTCCAATGATTACAACCTAGCTTACTTAGCTAGCTTCTTATTTTCAGGCATAAGGGAGCCTTTACAACCACCAATTAAGGGTTTGGCACACCCCTCACAAGTTTCAATCAAGTTGAAACTCAACAAGATACAATAAGAAATAATTTCAGCAAGAATAGCTCCTTAATGAGCAAATAAATACAATAAAGAGCACTTTATAGATTTGAAGCATTTTTCCCTTGAATGAGTTTCTTTTCTTTGAATGCTTTGAGTTAAGAGCACTTAATGAAAATTCAGGAGTGGTTGGTGGGAGCTTTGAATGGGCTTCAATGGATTTTCAAACTTCAGCTATAGTGATTTTTGAAAACTAGAGCAGGTTGAATTTTCTTTGTATTTGGCTTGATAAATCTCTTTTTTTCTCACTTGTAATCCTTCAAAAATCCACTTGACTTCTTTCTAATCCATCTCATTAACTTGTATTTATAGTTAGTTAAGGGATTGGACCGTTGGAATGGCCGTTTCCGAACGTTGGAATGTCAGAACTAGCCATTGGGCAAGTTCCCAGGGCGTTAGTCGGCTCTATCTAGAGCCGACTACCTTGTGCCAGACCACTGTGTGGTCACAGTAGTCGGCTCTAGAGCCGACTAATCCAAGGTTTTCTTCTGTAAAAGCTTCTGTGACACATTTTTGACTTGATAACTCATATGTGGGTCGGCCAAGGGCTTCATTCTTCCATTTCAAGTTGCCGTGGGAGTTGACCAAAGTCTCCAAAACTTAAAAAATTGCTCCACGGACTTGAAAAACCATTGAATCTTGAACTTTCTTCACTTGATAATTTTGCCAAATATCTGAGTTTTACTTAATCTGACCTTGAGTCCTTCTTCTCAGATACTGGAATTCTCTCTCTTGAACTACATACTGATTTTGACGTTTGAAATCCGTTTAGATATTCTTGGCGACTCTTGTATACCTGCAAGTCACATTGATTTACACCAAAATCATTAGTAACCTACTTAATTGTTTTGTGATCATCAAAATCAATGCAGGGTCAACAATCTCCCCCTTTTTTATGATGACAAAACCATTAAGTATAAAATAAAAATAATAATTTAAAGCAATGCAACATTGAACTTAGCATAAGGTTGAAATTATTTGGCTTATGTTAGGAGAGACTTCTAAGTCAGTTTCATATGTAGGTTTTGTGCCAAAAATCTCGAAAAGAGTGCTAAAAGTAAGAATTATGAGTCAAAAATTAAAAATTTTCATCCGAGTACTTCAAAAACAATATGACATTCATTTTCCATATTTTGAACTCAGAGATATTAGATTTTTGGTGGGATTTATAATGAATTTTAACCCAAAAAGCTGAATTTTCAGCAAAAATTTGAATTTTTTATGAAAAAGTTGAATTTTGTGCCAAAATGATTAATTTTAGTGCCAAATTCAAAAGTTGTGTTGGGAATGAAGATTTATGCTAATAAACTTTGTCTTAATGCTGAAATCATAATTTTGAACCAAAAAATTCAAAGTTTCGGCAGTTAAACCAGAATGTGCCAAAAGCGTGCTAAAAATCTGTATAGTGTGCCGAAACTTTGATTTTTGATGTTAAAAATTCCGAGAAAAGTTTTTAAATGAAACTTAATTGTTTTAAAGAGAAGTAAGATGAAACTAACAAGTTTTATCTCTCCTTTTTTGAAAAATTTTAAAAAGATCATCTTATTTTCAATTTTACTCTCCCTAAACATATGCTCTCATTATTCCATTTTGAAATTATGAAACATGCTAAAACTTTTTGAAAAACTTGCTGAAACATGATGTATCTTTTTTGAAAACTTGGAGAACTTACAAAAACATAATGAAAAATTTTTGAAACTTGCTGAAACATGATGAAAAAGTTTGAAAAAATGTTTTGAAACTTGACAAGAAGATCCTTCTCCTTTTTAAATGTATGCTTACCCTCTTTGATCTTTTCATGGGTCCATTCTCCCCCTTTTTGTCATCAATCAAAAAAGAAGTGAAAGATTAAGCACTTAATTTTATACATCTCATCCTTGATAGTTCAATATTAAAAATTTTCATGATAAGTGAAAGATCTCATATAGAAATTTTTATGACAAATTAAAAATGAAAGATTAACATGACACATTTCATAATAAAAAAATTTCATATACAGAATTTTCATATAAAAGAGCATTAAATATAAAATTTCATACATAAGCTTTCATACAAAGGATTTTCATAACATGACATTTTGATACAAGCATTACAAACACCAAGACTTAACATAAATATTTCATTAAATATAGAATTTCATACATAGACTTTCATACATAAGAGTTTTATACATGACTAGCATCACAAACATTTAGTTCTAATACAAACATTTCAATACATAAAGATCTTAATGCATTCTAAACACAACAAGATAACCTAAACTACTCCTCATCTGAGGATATAACAGATGGTTGAGTAGAAGATCCAGCACCACGTCCTTGTGGAGGAGGACGATAAGAAACATGTGGTGGCCTGGAGCGGGGGTGAGCAGATGTAAAGCCAGGCTAGGAAGGTGGCTGAGCAGGATGGGTAGGTGGCTGAAATGCAACTGGAGCAAGCTGGTCGCTGATGGTGGAGACCAAATGGTGAAGGAGACCAATAGACATCTCCAGTCTCTCAGATTTTCCACCAAAGGTCACAATCTGAGCTCTCAGCTGTCTCACTTCTTCAGCCACATGGGCTAACTCCTCAGAGTCACGGCTAGATCCAGATTCGTGACTTCTCATCTCATGCATCATTAGCCTTTCACTAATAACATTTACAGAGTGCTCCAGCCTATCTAACCTCATCATCATCTGAGTCATGGTCTCATTTACAGTAGAAATATGAGGTATCATAGTAAAATCACCTGTAAATGAGCCACTATCCCTTGAACTTCTGCTGGAGAGAGCAGACGATACTTCTCTGACAATGTACTGCAGCTGATCCTGACTGAGCTCAATAGATGTCCTCTGGGGTGCTGTGGGCTCCTCAGGCTGCTGCCTAGTACTTGGTCCAGCCTTCTCATGTGAGGAAGAAGATGGACCCTCAGCCTCAACTGGCTCATCTGCCTCTGCCTCTCTTCCTCTTCCTTTAGTCCATCGCCCATTAATCTTTACAAAACCCATTCGGCGCAGAGAGTGTTCATTGTAGAAGTCTGAATGGTGCAGCTTGGTGGATTCTTCACCCTTCAGTCTTACTCCAAAGTGCTTAAAGAAATGGGTGAGAAGCATACCATAAGAAAGAGCAGATCTGGCTCTGTTGACTGTTTCTCTCCACATAGTCAACATCAAATCAGGGAGATCATAGGGGATATCACTGACAATGTGATACATGAGAGTCAGATCATTCTTAGTGACCAGGTTGAAGCTACCAGTTCTAGGGATGAAAATCCTAGAGATGATGTGATGGAGAAGTTTCATTTCCACATTTAGGGCGTTGGCCTCCAAACGGTCTACACCCTCTTCATCCTCAATTTCTAGGATAGTCTCAATCCTGTGAGCTCTATCCTCAGGAGAATCCTCACACACTCCACCAACATGGACTCTCAAGGTATTCCCAATGGAGGCACAGTCTAGCTCAATATTAACACCTTTCACTATGGAAGAAGCAGAGGTGAAATCAACAGAGAGATTCTGGTAAAACTCTCTTACCAATTTCGGATAGATTGCAACCTCTGTCTTGCACAAGAAGCTCCATCCCCTTTGTTGAAGCATCCGCCCAATAGTGAACCATTCCTGGGCAAGGAATCCAAAGTCCACAATCCTTCCATTTGAAATAGCTTTTGTGGATAAGGATTGGATGCCAGAGAACCTTGAGGGAGAGGGCACGACAGGAGCTTGTGCGCCTCTCTTGCGGGAGCTCTCCGGGCTTCTTCTTGCCGCACGCGGGGGATCCTCATCCGTGGAGCCATGGAGCTGGGGTGCTAGATCTGGAGGGAAGAAGGGATCTAGAGAGGGTGGAGGGAGGGGTTTAGAGGGTTCTAGGCTTGGGGGAAGAGTTGGGAGAAGATAGGAAAGAAATGAGGAAGTAAGAGTCCAAGAGGCGTTCGGTTTTCTTTTAAACCGAGCATCTCTTGGAGTTAGTCGACTCCCATGCCGACTAACTCCATGTTAGTCGACTAACATGGGGAGCAAGATGCCATGCCTCAAGAAAATTTAAGAATCTCTACTGAAAAAAGATTTTTACAAGCTACGCATGTTATGAGATCTTGAAGAGGGGTCAATTGGGCTAATTGTCATGATTTTTAATATTTAAATGCATGTCCAGAAAAAATTGAAAAAATCAATATATGTAGCTGACTCATTCTGACAGGGGGTCAAACATGCCAAGTTCTCTTCTGATTTCATAAAATTTGTTTTCATCAAGGGGTTTTGTGAAAATATCAGCTAATTGCTTGTCAGTACTAACAAATTCAAGGATTATATCTTCATTTTGAACATGATCTCTAATGAAATGATGTCTAATTTCAATGTGTTTGGTCCTAAAGTGCTGAATTAAATTTTTGGTCAAATTAATGGCACTAGTATTGTCACATCTTATGGGAATGTCTTTAAGTTTAATGTCATAATCCTCTAGTTGTTGCTTAATCCATAAGATTTGAGCATAACAACTTTCAAATAGCCTATGTATTCAAATTTCACTGTAGACAAAGCAACTGAAGTTTGTTTCTTACTAAACCATGAGATTAAGTTAACTCCTAGAAATTAGCAAGTTCCACTAGTTGATTTTCTATCAATTTTACAACCAGCAAAATCAGTGTCTGAGCAACCAATCAGATCAACAGTAGATTGCTTAGCATACCAAAAACCAAGATTTTTAGTACCATTTAAATATCTTAAGATTCTTTTCACAGCATTTAAATGTGTTTCTCTAAGATTAGCTTGAAATTTAGCACACATGCATACACTGAATAAAATATCAGGCCTACTAGCAGTTAGATATAAAAGTGATCATATCATGCCTTTATAAAGCTTTAAATCTACTTATTCACTATTATCATTCAAATCAAGTTTGTAAGATGAGCTCATAGGGGTACCGACATATTTAGAATTCTCTATGCCAAATTTCTTCAGAATTTCTCTTATATATTTGCTTTGGCTAATGAAGATTCCTTCTACATTTTGCTTTATTTAAAGTCTGAAAAAATAGTTGAGTTCACCCATCATGCTCATCTTGAACTCTTCCTGCATGAGCTTAGCAAAATCTTGGCACAAAATTTCATTAGTAGCACTATGTCATCCACATAAATTTGCACAATAAGCATATCATCATTTTCTCTTTTTATAAATAATGTAGTGTCCACATTTCCTCTAATGAAATTATTGCTTATCAAGAATTTGCTTAATCTATCATACCATGCCCGGGGTGCTTGTTTCAAACCATATAAAGCTTTGTTCAACTTAAATACATAGTTTGGGCGTTCATTATTTTTAAAACTGGGTGGTTGTTCTACATATACTTCCTCAGCAATATATCCATTTAAGAAAGCACTTTTAACATCCATTTGAAATAATTTGAAGTTCATGAAGCATGCAAAAGCAAGTAATAATCTGATAGCTTCTAGTCTTGCAACAGGAGCAAAGGTTTCATAAAATTCAATGCCTTCTTCTTGATTATAACCTTTAGCTACCAATCTTGCTTTATTTCTAATTATGTTTCCATGCTCATCCAATTTATTTCTGAAAACCCATTTAGTGCCAATTATGAGATAATCTATTGGTCTATCAACTAAGATCCATACATTGTTTCTTTTAATTTGATTTAATTCTTTATGCATTGCATTTATCCAATCAGGGTCATTTTTAGCATCATCAAAACATTTTTGTTCAATTTGTGAAACAAATGCTAAATGATTACATACATCTCTATATGAGGACCTAGTTCTTACTCGAGATGGGCTACCAATAATAAGTTCTTTGGGGTGATTGTGGACATACCTCCACTCCTTTTCCAAATTATGTATACCTTGAGGTTTAGCTCGTTGGAGTGTTTCAATGCTATCTTCCTAATTACTTTGTTCATTTGATCCTTCTTTCTCCTTTAGAGTAATGTCTTGCATTCCTTCTTCAAGTAGACCTGCATCATCAACTATATCCTTCTTCCTTGATGGAAGTTCAATAGTTTCATCAAATACTATATGAATGGATTCTTCTACCACTAATGTTTTCTTATTAAATATTCTATAAGCTCTACTATTGGTAGAATATCCAAGAAAAATTCCTTCATCAGATTTTGCATCAAATTTATCAAGATTTGTTTTGCCATTATCTAGAATAAAATATTTACATCCAAAAACATGAAAATATCTAATGTTTGGTTTTCTACCTTTCCAAAGTTCATATGGGGTCTTTTTCAAAACAGGTCTTATTAGAGCTCGATTCAAAACATAACATGCTGTATTGATTGCTTCAGCCCAAAAGTATTTTGGGAGATTGCTTTCACACAACATGGTTCGGGCCATTTCTTCAAGAGTTCTATTTTTTCTTTCAACTATATCATTTTGTTGAGGGGTTCTAGGTGCAGAAAAGTTGTGGCTAATTCCTTTTTCATTACAAAAACTTTCAAAATGTTGATTTTCAAATTCTTTTCCATGATCACTTCGAATAGATGCAACTTGAAGACCTTTTTCATTAGTTGCTTTTCTGAAAAATTTTAGAAATGCAGAAAAAGCTTCATCTTTGCTTGCTAAGAATAAAACCCAAGTAAAACGAGAAAAATTATCAATGATTACAAAACCATAACGTTTACCATTTAGACTTGTGGTTCTAGTTGGTCCAAACAAGTCCATGTGTAAAAGTTCCAAGAGCCTAGAAGTTGAAACCACATTTTTGGATTTGAATGAAACTCTAGTTTGTTTTCCAAACTGGCATGCATCACAAATTTTATCCTTTTCAAAATTTAATTTTGGCAAACCATTTACTAAATCTCTTTTAATTAGTTTGGAAAGCAAATCCATGCTAACATGAGCAAGTCTACGATGCCATAACCAGCTAGAATTATTAAATTTAAAATTCATGGCAACTAGACATTCAACATTTTGATCATTAAGCTCATTTAGATCCACCATATAAACATTTTCATACTTATGACCAATAAATTTCATGCTGTCATCAGCAGGATTTGTAACCATGCAAACAGATGATTCAAAAATGACTTTAAAACCTTTATCACATAATTAACTAATGCTTAACAAATTATGCTTTGATCCATCAACAAGAAGAACATTATCAATAAAAGTATGGAAAGTGATACCAATTTTGCCAATGTCAATGATCCTTCCTTGAGCATTGTCTCCAAAAGTAACCACTCCTCCATCCTTAGCTTCCAAAGTGATGAATTGAGATTCATCACCCATCATGTGTCTTGAGCACCCGCTATCCAAGTACCATCTTCTTTTTGCATTACGGGACACAAGACACATCTGCAACCACAATATCAAGTTATGTTCTTAGGTACTCAAGTTATCTTGGATCCTTTGGGGTTAGCATGAATGGTTCCTTTAGGAACCCAAATCTTCTTGATATTCTTGTTGATATGAGAGTTACATGCATAGGCTTTATGTCCTGATTTTCCACATTTGAAACAAGTAATTTTTGAAAAGTTGTTTGATGGAACAAAAATATTTTTCAAAAATTTATGCTTCTTTAAAGGGTTATAACCTGTCCAGCTTTATTAAAAATAGCCCTTTAATTGTCAAGAATCATTTGCAATTTTGTGGAACTTAAAGTAAATTTGTCCACAATGGGTTTCAGTTTGTTAACTTCATTTTTCAAATTCAGATTTTCTTGGATTAAAACAGAATTCTCATTTGAAGATTTCTCTTTTTCAAAAACTAATTTTTGGACTTGATTTTTTAAATCTTTGTTTTTGCTGCCTAATTTTTTGAATTCAGCAAGTAAATTATAAAAAGCATCTTGCAATTCATCAAATGTAAATTCAGTTTGAGAGTTAGGGATTACCTCTTCTTCACAAGCCATGAGGCACAAGTTTGCTATTTCTTGTTTCTCATCCTCTGCACTTGTGTCATCACTATCACTCCAAGTTGCCATCAATGCTTTCTTCTTAACCTTTTTGGGACCTTTCTTTAGTAGTGGGCAATCAACTTTGAAATGTTCAGGCTTCTTACATTCATAGCATGTGAGAAGCTGCTCCTTATCCTTTTCCTTGCTGAAATCTCCTTTCAGCAGTGGCCTTCTCTTCACTCCTTATTTCTTCTTCCTCATGAATCTTCTAAATTTTCTTGTGATGAGAGCAAGCTCATCATCCCCTTCACTCTCTTCTGAAGATTCATCACATTCATCCTTTTGATTTGAACACTTTAAGGCCATGGTTCTTCTCTTTTTAGACTCCTCCTCATCAAGATGTTGTTTGACTTGAATTTCATAGGTCATCAGTGATCTCATGAGCTCTTCTAGAGGAAGGATGTTGAGGTCTTTTGCCTCTTGAATTGCAGTCATTTTAGCTTCCCATGACCTAGGCAAAGATCTCAAAATTTTTCTCACTAGATCACTGTTAGTATAAGACTTTCCAAGGCTTTTAAGGCCATTCACAATATCAGTAAATCTAGTGAACATATCAGCAATGCATTCATTTGGTTCCATTTTAAACAGTTCATATCTATATACAAGCATGTTGATTTTGGATTCTTTTACTTGATTTGTGCCTTCATGGGTGACCTTAAGTCTATCCCAAATTTCTTTGGCAGAAATACAAGTGAAAATTCTATTAAATTCATTTGCATCAAGTGAACAATATAAAACATTCATGGCTTTAGCATTCAGCTGAGCCATTTTCTTATCATGCTGATCCCAATCTGCTTTCGGTTTGGGTATTTCAAGATCATTTGTTCTAAGAATGGGTGTGTGAGGGCCATTGATAATGATACTCCATAGATCATAGTCAAGTGCTTGAATGAAAATTTTCATCCTAGCCTTCCAATAAGTGTAATTTGTGCCATTGAATAAGGGTGGTTTATTTGTGGATTGTCCTTCAGTCAACAAGGAACTCATTTGGGCTGCCATAGATCTTGGACTCTTTGTCGGTTAAGACAAATGCAAGTAAGAGAACCAATGCTCTGATACCACTTGTTGCCCAGCTAAGCAACCCAAGAGGGGGGGTGAATTGGGTTCCCTTTAGAATTTTAAATAATGATGTGCAATGCTTGCAAAGTTATAGGTGTGAGTGTAAGTGTAGTGACAAAATTGAAATACACAGCAAGAACAGTGGAAGTCACACACAAACACAAAGGTTTATAGTGGTTCAGTGCTAACCCTTGCACCTACATCCACTCACCAAGAACTCTTTGAAAATTTTCACCACTAATCGTTCTCCAATGATTACAACCTAGCTTACTTAGCTAGCTTCTTGTTTTCAGGCACAAGGGAGCCTTTACAACCACCAATTAAGGGTTTGGCACACTCCTCATAAGTTTCAACTAAGTTGAAACTTAACAAGATGCAATAAGAAATAATTTCAGCAAAAATAGCTCCTTAATGAGCAAATAAATACAATAAAGAGCACTTTACAGTTTTGAAGCCTTTTTCCCTTGAATGAGCTTCTCTTCTTTGAATGCTTTGAGTTAAGAGCACTTGATGAAGCTTCAGGAGTGGTTGGTGGGAGCTTTGAATGGGCTTCAATGGATTTTCAAACTTCAGCTACAATGATTTTTGAAAACTGGAGCAGGCTGAATTTTCTTTGGATTTGGCTTGATAAATCTCTCTTTTTCTCACTTGTAATCCTTCAAAAATCCACTTGACTTCTTTCTAATCCATCCCATTAACTTGTATTTATAGTTAGTTGAGGGATTGGACCATTGGAATGGCCGTTTTCGAACATTGGAATGTCAGAACTAGCCGTTAGGCAAGTTCCCAGGGCGTTGTCGGCTCCAGAGCCGACTAACCTGGGATTTTTCCCATCTCAGGCTGAGTTAGTCGGTTCTAGAGCCGACTAACACTACAATAGTCGGCTCTAGAGCTGACTAACGTGGGTAAACCCACTGTAAGTCCCACAGTAATCGGCTCTAGAGCCGACTACCTTGTGCTAGACCACTGTGTGGTCACAGTAGTCGGCTCTAGAGCCGACTAATCTAAGATTTTCTTCTGTAAAAGCTTCTGTGATACATTTTTGACTTGATAACTCACATGTGGATCAGCCAAGGGCTTCATTCTTCCATTCCAAGTTGATGTGGGAGTTGACCAAAGTCTCCAAAACTTGAAAAATTACTCCACGGACTTGGAAAACCATTGAATCTTGAACTTTCTTCACTTGATAATTTTGCCAAATATCTGAGTTTTACTTAATCTGACCTTAAGTCCTTCTTCTCAGATACTGGGATTCTCTTTCTTGAACTACATACTGATTTTCACGTTTGGAATCCATTTAGATATTCTTGGCGACTCTTGTATACCTGCAAGTCACATTGATCTACACCAAAATCATCAGTAACCTACTTAATTATTTTGTGATCATCAAAATTAATGCAGGGTCAACAATCTCCCCCTTTTTGATGATGACAAAACCATTAAGTATAAGATAAAAATAATAATTTAAAGCAATGCAATATTGAACTTAGCACAAGGTTGAGATTATTTGGCTTATGTTAGGAGAGACTTCTAAGTCAGTTTCATATGTAGGTTTTGTGCCAAAAATCTCGAAAAGAGTGTTAAAAGTAAGAATTATGAGTCAAAAATTAAAAATTTTCATCCGAGTACTTAAAAAATAATATGACATTCATTTTTTATGTTTTGAACTCAGAGAAATCAGATTTTTGGTGGGATTTATAGTGAATTTTAACCCAAAAAGCTGAATTTTCAGCAAAAATCTAAATTTTTCATGAAAAACTTGAATTTTGTGCCAAAATATTAATTTCAGTGCCAAATTCAAAAGTTGTGCTGGGAATGAAGATTTATGCTAATAAACTTTGTTTTAATGCTGAAATCGTAATTTTGAACCAAAAAATTCAGAGTTTCGGCAGTTAAATCAGAATGTGCCAAAAGCGTGCCAAAAATCTGCATAGTGCGCCAAAACTTTGATTTTTGATGTTAAAAATTGCGAGAAAAGTTTTCAAACGAAACTTAATTGTTTTAAAGAGAAGTAAGATGAAACTAATAAGTTTTGTCTTTCCTTTTTTAAAAATTTCAAAAAGATCATCTTATTTTCAATTTTACTCCCCTTAAACATATGCTCTCATTATTCCATTTTGAAATTATGAAACATGCTGAAACTTTTTGAAAAACTTGCTGAAACATAATGTACCTTTTTTGAAAACTTGGAGAACTTACAAAATCATAATGAAAAATTTTTGAAACTTGCTGAAACATGATGAAAAAGTTTGGAAAAATGTTCTAAAACTTGACAAGAAGATCCTTCTGCTTTTTAAATGTGTTCTTACCCTCTTTGATCTTTTCATGAGTCCATTCTTCCCCTTTTTGTCATCAATCAAAAAGGAAGTAAAAGATTAAGCACTTAATTTTATACATCTCATCCTTGATAGTTCAATATTAAAAATTTTCATGACAAGTGAAAGATCTCATATAGGAATTTTTATGACAAATTAAAAATGGAAGATTAATATGACACATTTCATAATAAGAAAATTTCATATACAGAATTTTCATATAAAAGAGCATTAAATATAAAATTTCATACATAAGCTTTCATACAAAGGATTTTCATAACATGACATTTTGATACAAGCATTACAAACACCAAGACTTAACATAAATATTTCATTAAATATAGAATTTCATACATAAGAGTTTCATACATGACTAGCATCATAAACATTTAGTTCTAACACAAACATTTCAATACATAAAGATCCTAATACATTCTAAATACAATAAGATAACCTAAACTACTCCTCATCTAAGGATATAACAGATGGCTGAGTAAAAGATCCAGCACCACGTCCTTATGGAGGAGGACGATAACAAGCATGTGGTGGCCTGGAACGGGGGTGAGCAGATGTGAAGCCAGGCTAGGGAGGTGGCTGAGCAGGATGGGTAGGTGGCTAAAATGCAACTGGAGCAAGCTGGTCGTTGATGGTGGAGACCAAATGGTGAAGGAGACTAATGGACATCTCTAGTCTCTCAGATTTTTCACCAAAGGTCACAATCTGAGCTCTCAGCTGTCTCACTTCTTCAGCCACATGGGCTAACTCCTCAGAGTCACGGCTAGATCCAGATTCGTGACTTCTCATCTCATGCATCATCAGCCTTCCATTAATAACATTTACAGAGTGCTCCAGCCTATCCAACCTCATCATCATCTGAGTCATGGTCTCATTTACAGTAGAAATGTGAGGTATCATAGTAAAATCACCTATAGATGAGCCACTATCCCCTGAACTTCTGCTGGAGAGAGCAGATGATACTTCTCTGATAATGTACTGCAGCTGATCCTGACTGAGCTCAATAGATGTCCTCTGGGGTGCTGTGGGCTCCTCAGGCTGCTGCCTAGTACTTGGTCCAGCCTCCTCATGTGAGGAAGAAGATGGACCCTCAGCCTCAGCTGGCTCATCTGCCTCTGCCTCTCTTTCTCTTCCTTTGATCCATCGCCCATTAATCTTTACAAAACCCATTTGGCGCAGAGAGTGTTCATTGTAGAAGTCTGAATGGTGTAGCTTGATGGATTCTTCACCCTTCAGTCTTACTCCAAAGTGCTTAAAGAAATGGGTGAGAAGCATATCATAGGGAAGAGCAGATCTGGCTCTGTTGACTGTTTCTCTCCACACAGTCAACATCAAATCAGGGAGATCATAGGGGATGTCACTGACAATGTGATACATGAGGGTCAGATCCTTCTCAGTGACCAGGTTGAAGCTACCAGTTCTAGGGATGAAAATCCTAGAGATGATGTGATGGAGAAGTCTCATTTTCATATTTAGGGTGTTGGCCTCCAAACGGTCTACACCCTCTCCATCCTCAATTTCTAGGATAGTCTTAATCCTGTGAGCTCTATCCTCAGGAGAATTCTCACACACTTCACCAACAGGGACTCTCAAGATATTCCCAATGGAGGCACAGTCCAGCTCAATATTAACACCTTTCACTATGGAAGAAGCAGAAGTGAAATCAACAGAGAGATTCTGGTAAAACTCTCTTACCAATTTCAGGTAGATTGCAACCTCTGTCTTGCACAAGAAGCCCCATCCCCTTTATTGAAGCATCCGCCTAATAGTGAACCGTTCCCGGGCAAGGAATCCAAAGTCCACGATCCTTCCATTTGAAATAGCTCTTGTTGATAAGGATTGGATGCCAGAGAACCTTGAGGGAGAGGGCACGACAGGAGCTTGTGCGCCTCTCTCGCAGGAGCTCTCCGGGACTTCATTGGAGTAGGGCTCTAAAATTTTGATGGAGCAGGGCTCTAGGATTTTCATGGAGCAAGGCTCTAGTTTTCAATGGAGCAGAATTCCAAGAGTTTCGATAGAGCAAGCCCTGCTCCAAGAATTTTGATGGATTAAGGCTCTAATTTTGATGAAGTAAGGCTCCTGATTCAATAGAATAGGACTTCAGGAATTTGATGGAGCGAGGCTTCTATTTTAATGGAATAGGACTCTAGGGTTTTAATGGAGCAAAGCTCAATTTAGAAGTAAGGCAACTTTTTGGTTTGAGCAAGGTTCGAATTAGGAGCAAGGCTTCCCTTTGAGCTAACTCAATAAGCTCTAATTTTGATGTAGGTCTCAAGGGTTTTGATCGAGCAAGATGCCTTTTTGAATCGAGTGGGGCTCAAATTAGGAGCAAAGCTCCTCTTTGGTTCAAGCAAGGCTCTCTTTTGAGCTGGCTCAACCTAAAAGTAGAACTCTCTTTTTGACTTGATATAGGAGCAGGGCTCTCTTTTAAACCTACTTAGGCTCAATCTAAGAGTAGGATTCCTCTTTGGCTAGATCTGAGAGTAGAGCTCTCTTTTAAACTTGCTAAATTTGTGAGGACTTCCTTTTGAGACTCGACTTGGGATTAGGACTTTGTTTTGAGGCTTGACCTAAGAGTAGGATCTGCTTCTGATTTAGGAATAGGACTATCTTTGAGTTTGATCTGAGAGTAGGATCTACTATAGGTCCACTTGCCTTTTTTGCCCAAGTTCAAATATGAAAAGTTTTGACTTACTTTCTAAGCCAACCCATTTGAAAATTTCTTCAGAGATTATGCATTCAGAGTCCCAACTATAGGCTCTACTTGCATTTTTTGTCGTAGGCTAAATAAGAAAAGGTTTGGATTTTGGTCCAAGTTAACCAATGCTGCAGTGATGCATCCTACATCGCTATGACTTATTGATGTTTTGAGATGATGGCTAAAATCATCTCAAACAGATACTAAGAGAGGCTCCTAAGTATTGCCGATCTAAGTTTGAGGAGGCCCAAATGTCTTTTCAATTACATTTCTAGCTTGCTAGCTTGGGAGTCCTTTGTGCCGAAGAATTTAAGGTGATACCTTTAATCCCTAAAAGATGCTAGAAAGCCTTCACAATTTGTAAACCCAACATCACACAAGTAGTAGTAATCTATAAGAAAAATTAACATGCCCATTTAAAAGATACATTCATACTATCACATTAATTTTTTAAATGTTTTCTTTTTTATTTGCATTTGATAATATCTTGAGGGACTAATAACCCATTCTTCCTAGAAGTTGCATCATGTAGAATCCTTTTGTCATATTCCAATCCTTCCTATATTGGTAACACATATATAAATTGCATATCTTGTCGAAGAATTGGTTGTAATTTCATTATTTCTTGTACCATACCTTCCTTAATCTTTTTCAGAAGCTCTAATACTAATATATGTGTCATCTAATGCACTAAAATAATTGTATAGTTTACAAGTGAACTATTAATATATGTGCATGTATATCTTATATGTGGCTAAGTAAATTCAAGGATCACATAATACTAACCATGAACCATTTCCACTTCTCATCTATGGAGTTCTTTGGGATAGGCTTTGCTTGTTTCAGTAGTATTTTATGAAGATGTAACATAGCAAGCAAAATAGTATTAAGATGCCAAATTATTGTTTGACTCAAAATGTCGAAAAGATTCCAAACTCCCCAATTCCTATATTTCTATTAGGTGATTGATATGTAATTGATCTCTCTAAATACTTGTGCCTGAAGTTTGATGGCCTAGTGTAATACTTTTAGTTTAGGATTTTCTTAATCTTATCCCATTCGTCATTCAAAATTATGTGTGCCCTTCTCCTCCCATAGGCAATATACGTGGCAACCATAACATATGCAATAACCATTTTAATCATCATATATCATAACAAATTTTAACAATGGCTGCAACAGCCCTTTTCTTTCTATTCCTATCATATAAGCATGTATTTCTACATGAGAAAGTGATTTTTTCACAATCTTCATTAATACACAATCAATAATAATAATAATAATAATAATAATAATAATAATAATAATAATAATAATAATAATAATAATAATAATAATCTAGGATCCAACGATATACAAAGGGTGCTTTAAAAGGAGCTTATAATCTAAGAAAATATGCTGCCAAAAAAGCATCTTGTAAAAAAAGTGCTAAAAAAGGTAGGATTATTAAAGTGCACAAAGAAGATTGAATGGAGGAAAAAAAAAAACATTTGGACTTGATAGCTAAACAAACATAGATGTTTCATTTTTATTTTCTTTTATTTGTTCACATAACTAGATTTTTAGGGTGACTTTCTTATCAAAACAACGTGTTCTTAAAAGAAAGGATGTTATTTATGAGGAAAAAGAAATGATTGATTGGGAAAAAACATTTGGAGTTGATAGCTAAAAATGCATGGACGTTTTATTTTTATTTTTTTTACTTATTTACATAGCTAGATTTTTAGAGCGGCCTCTTCTTTTTTTAAAAAAAAACAAAAGAGAAAACAAAGAAGAATGTTGTTTAAATGGGGTAAAGAAATAATTGAATGAGAAAGCGTTTGAAGTTAATAGCCAAAAAAAAAGCATAAATTTTCCATTTTTACTTTTTTTTAATTTGTTTACATAGCTAGATTTTGAGAGTGACCTCCTCTTGTAAAAAAGTTCACTTAAAAAATAAGGATATTTTCAATGGGGGAAAGAAATCTTTGAATGGAAGAAGCAATCAGTGTTGATAGCCAAAAAAGCATGGATATCTAGTTTTATTTTCTTTTATTTGTTTACATAGCTAGATTTTTAGAGTGACTTTAAGGAAAAAAAGTATGCTAAAAAAAAGTAGGACGTTTAAGGGAGAAGAAAAAATTGAATGAAAAAATCATTTGGAATTGATAAGATAAAGAAAAAATTGAATGAAAAAATCATTTGGAATTGATAAGATAAAGAACAAATTGAATGAAAAAATCATTTGGAATTGATAAGATAACCAAAGGAACATAGATGTTCCTTTTTTATTCTTTTATTTATTTACACTTTTAGGAACTACCTTTTGTCAAAAAAAAAAGACGATACTGTTTAAGAGGGGAAAGTAATGATGGAATATAGAAGGGTACTCCAAGTTGGTAGCCAAAAAAAAAAAAAAGCATGAATGTTCCATTTTTTATTTTCTTTTATTTATTTACGTAGCTAGATTTTTAATGTGATTTTCTCTTTAAAATTAATTCTAAAAATTTGCTACCATTATCTATTATGCTTCCCTATTCACATCAATGAAATGCTATTAGCTTACTGGTGAAGAGAGTAGCAATTGAAGGTGGGTGAGGTCCATCAACGTTTTTGGCAGTGGTTTCGTAAAGATAGAAAGGCATCATAAGAGTTGTAAGAAGATGGAAAGTCATTAAGAAGATGGAGGGATATCATGAAAAGATTGCAAATATATCAAAAATAAATATATCTATAGATAATTTATGCAAATCCAACTTTAGTCAGGCGCATGACATAGCCACACATTCTCTAAGATATAACACTATAACTTAGAGGTGGCAATCAGGTCGGGTTGGGTCATTTTGGATTTGAATTATTTTTGAATTTGGATTACTTTTCAATTTTGGTCACTGAAGCTAAACCCTAAACCTAAATGATCGAACAAAGGTCAATTATTGGGTTAATTTGCGTTAGCTTAGTTTTTCTTTTCAAGAATTCAATACATACTTTTTTTTTTTATTCTTTTTAAAGTAATTTATCAATTATCAATACAATCCTTTCTTTTTTTCTTTTATCCTTTTGTTACTATAAATGACAGAGTAGATAGACACAAAATTATAATATGATCAGATACTAATAGAAATAATAGTTATAAACATATAAAGCATTAAAATAATATAATTAAGCAATAGCCTATAAAAGTATACTTCTAAAATTAAATAATATTAATGTTAAATTATTAATAAGATTACATAATAAAATGAGCAAATGTTGAAAATATGTTTAATCTATAAATAAAAAAAAGAGTAAAGTCATACTTAATTCTACTCTTTTATCTCTTCCTCAAAAGTGTTTAAAGCTATTGATGTCAATCATTCAATAACACTTAATTTAAAAAAAGTATATTTTTAATTCCATTATTCATTGAGTCATATTAGCATTAACTATATTATATACAAAAACTATAAATTATTAAAACATTGGTCATGTAAATAATCTAATTGATAATTTATAAAATTATATAATCCTATTTAGATAAAATTTTAAAATTTAAAATGAATAAACTTGAGAATATGTCTTACTCAAATATCATTTTCAGGTCATTTCAAATTACCCACGATTTGATCCTAAAATTTTTGAGTTTGAGTTCAGTTCCATTTTCGATTTGGGTCAAAAAAAGAAAAACCTTAACCCTATTTTTTCAAATAGTTTCTAATCGGGTTTGTGGATCGGGCCAGGTTTCTACCACCTTTATTGTGACTCTAAAGGATATGTAAAGCCTATTTTCATCAATTTTCACCATGACACAATAAATAATTATTGATCTCCAAAATTAAATAACAATTTAACTTTATTATTAAAATCATTGTTTATTTTTCACCACAACACAATAAAATCATTATTAATCACTAATGCAATAATAAATTATTTAATTGCAACTTTCTTTATTTATTTGTTATCAAAATAATTTAACTATTCTACTTTCTACTTGAATCCCAATTGTAGCCTGATACTAAGCATCTTGTGACTCTAAAAAATATAAGTAAAATATGGTATAAGTTTGAAAGCAGTAAGATTTCTCTCTTGTACATGCATATGGATAATAGATATATCTATCAATAAATATGATCATATAAAAATTTATAGGTTGCATAGATATCATAAAATGCAGTTTTCAACATAACTAATATTTAAAATCTTTATCAATCTTAAAATATATTCAACAACAACAAAGCTTTATTTTCAAACTAGTAGGCGTTAGCTTCTAATCTCAAAACATATTCAATGTATCAAAATAAATCATCAAAATAGTTGCTTCAATAAATAGTGTTGTCAAGTCATAACAATCAAGACCGATTATATAAGAAACTAGTTCCACATCCCAGGGTGTGCTTAAATAATTTTTATGATCTTGTTAGCATTAGGCTAGCCTTGTCCACGGTCCAGTTGGTGACTAGCAAACCAATAGTAACGCCATGATCGGTAAACTAATGGTGCAAAATCTCACGGTTCAGCCCATAATTGGCAATTCATATAAAGTATCACAATCCAGCCCGTTAGCAGCAATCTACATGTAACGTTGTGGTTAAGCTCATAATCGATATTCTACAATATAGTGCCACGATCCAGCCCTTGACTGGTGATCCAATAGTGTTATAATCTAGCTCGTGACTGAAAGTCCACCTATGATACTATAGTCCTGTCTGGGATCAGCAATCTAACCCTTTTATTCACTTCAATTTTACAGCCTTTAATTTAAATAATTTAATTGCAACAGCTGTACATACCATGCTCAATGTATTATATTTACATCCACATGAATATAACTAGAATTATCAATGCAATATAAACAAGCACGCGTGGGATTCTTACTTTAACCAAAAGCAAAGTCTACCTCAATCTGCAAATATATTTAGTTTACCTAATTAATTTAAATTTAATATTTAGCATTGCATGAGAAAATAGTTTTCAGATAAAGATTTATTTTTTTAAAAAAAATTATCATGAAAAAGTTGGCAACAGCAGAATTGATCAACTTTCATTCTGAGAGAAGAACGGGACTTCGAAAAGCCATCAACGTTCATGGCATACCAAAAAGCATTGAAATCCTTTAAAATATTTTGAAATAAAAGACATCAACGTCTTTCTATGTTAGTCCGTTCAAAACTTAAAGGCAAAGCATAGCTTAACAAAGGATGATCCGAACGAACCTGCAAAAGATCTAACTGGAAGCCCAAATGATCTCCTAGGATACGATATAGTTTGGGCAGCTGTTGAGGTAGGGGAAACAGCCATCTGATGGTGAGCAGCGGTTGTCCTCCACCCCTTCTGATGGTGACCAACAGGCCATGGAGCTTCCTCTGCCGTTCGCAGTGAGGAAGCTCTGCACAACTCTATCTAGCCAGGCAAGAAGGGACCCTCGGCGCGACCGTTTTGGATGGTAAATGCAATGGGGGGGAGGCACAGAGGACGACAGTTCTCGCCAAGACCACTCGGCTAGCGATGGGCAGAGCCTCTCACTTCCAAGCGTCCAACCTTCCAAGGATTCTATCTATCTTTGATGAACTGAAGATCATGATCGTGAATGCTAGTCCCCCGCAAAGTCACTGCTAGGTACTGGCCAGTATCCTCTGTTTGTCGAGCATCCAGAATAGCATTCAATTCGACCACAACGCTCTCGTTAATTTCTGGCTGTAAGTGATAACGATGGATTTTGCTAGCTTAACTCGTCGTCCTGACTAGAGGCGATATGATTTGGCTTGCCATAGATTTCAAGAGTAGACAACCATCAGCAAAGAAGAGATGATGAAGCTTAGAACTTACTAGCTCAATTAATAGGTCAAAATCATGTTATCTAAAAACTCGAGTGAAAATTAATAGATAACAAGTGAACTTAAATTATAAGTATAAAAAAATTTTCTTTTCTAGTGAAATTATTTTTAAAATATTATATTTTAGCATAAGAAATGAAAAGGTACAATAGCATTGTACAAGATGCGAAATCCTGGGAGCCTCATGAATGAGTTGAAACTATCAAAAAGTCTACCATTTAACAAGGTAGAGAGAAGGGGGCATTGAATATAAATAGCCAATGATCCACTAGACCCTTTGTTCAGAAAACTGAAGTGCAGCCAAGCAGATGAGCTATTATTGTTGCCTATATCAAGATATATATATATATATATATATATATTCAACGTCAATCTTAAACATTAGTACATGATCAGGCACAAGCCTAATTATCTTCGTTGCATCCATAAGCGCGCCCACCGTAGTCTCACTATTTGGAGATTGGAGGCATGCAACAAAAATAATTATCTGATTTCCAACGATAAACAATAGAGAATTGCAATTTTACTTATCATCGATCAAACAATTGGGTCCAATAAGCAGAGCTAGTCTTCAAAAGTTTTATCAAGATCTTAAAAAATAATGTGAAGAAGACCGTCGCATGCATTCAAGATGTGGATGCCATATAAGATGAGTAGGTTGTTTGGTGATCAGAAGGCCACTATAGGTGGACTATTACACGGAGGAATAAAAATTAAAAACCTGGCAATATGATTGACCTAAATTGGTGCAATGAAAACTTCTGGGTGGAACGTATGATTTGCAGCTGTGCGCTTGTTTTCTAATGGGTGCTTGGAAGGGATAATTAACTTGATGTTTATGGACCTATGGATGCTATCAAGCCAGGTCAAGTCTCGGTTTGACTAAATCCAGACCCAGTCTGTTAGGATTTTGGGATTAAATTTTATTCCATATCTAGTTTATTGAAGGGCTGGATCTAGGTTCAAATAATAAAAAAATATTATAAGATCCATCAAGACTTTGATTTAAGTTCACATATGTTAAGATCTATTGGAAATTAAATCAAGCTTGATGTCCTATTTCAAGTCCTTATTTGATTAAAATTATTTTGCTTTATTGTTAAGAAGTTTTTATTAGTGTTGATATAAAAATCTATTTTCTATTGGTTTGAATTTTTCTTAGCTTATAAATATAGGTGCCTGAGTTATTATTTATAGAGTATCGGAAAGCATGAGAGGGTTGTAGCAGTCTATGATTGACCTGTTGAGAGACAGTCTGGTGAGTTTCAGTTCATTAATGAAATAATTATTTCATACCTATTATTTTTGTATTGCCTACAAGATTCAACTTTGCATAATGTGTTTCAAGTTAAAGTTGCTGAGGATTGGGTTGGGTTGCCCATTTTAAAGTTAATCAAGCTAAAAACAACCTGGTTTGAAAAGTTTATTAATGAAAATCCAAATACATACTTCAAAATATAAATCATGATTGATAAATACTTGATAGTTAATCAAATAATAATGATTGATTGGATATATATATATATATATATATATATAGACACACACACACTTATACATACATACTTGAATTAAAGTAAAATACAAACACCAGAACTTATAAGTAATTATTTTTATTTTTTCCTTTCCAACACCATTAAGTTATAGGCTAAAGTTTGATAGGTCAAAAGTTTACAAACTGGAGGGTTTATAAATAAAACTATATTTATAAATAAACTGGATAATTAGCCAGATCCAAGCTGGGTCCAGTTAAGGTTATGTCTAAAAACTTGTTATGACAGATTGAAAGCCAAATATGGTATAGACTTGATGCATTTTCTTTTATCATGCTTGTTCATCGTAATAAAATGTATCCATTTACGTGCGGTTATACATGGTAAATTAGCACGATCCAATTCAGATTTTATCCGTGGAATAAACGGAATTATCTCTTCAAGTTGTTGTCCACAAGGAAAGAAAGGAATTTGAAATATGAGTGCATAGTACTACTACCACTTTTAAAAGGTTCTTGTTTTTTTTTTTTTTTTAATCTTAAACAAACAATTTAAGATCTTCTAGCACTATTTTTGTTAAGGTTTTCCTTCAAACAAATTGCATTCGAACATCCAAGATCGGTCGCTTCTTTATCCTATTTAGCTCTAAACATGGGGAGTAATACTTGGAAGAGGAATAGAGAGATCCAAAGTGTATATTGTTGTAAGTTTTGGAATCCTAACCATGTCCTTAGATATGTCGAAGAAATAATGCTCATGTGAGCTGGACTATGATAATTTGCACGTGGTTCAAAATAAGGCTGTATAACCGCTGTCATATTATGCATAATAGCAAGGGAAAAGATTACTGCTGTTATGACAGATTATTAAGTATTATAATGTTCTATTAAAACACATAGCCTTAATTTCACTTCCACCATTTATCTCAACAAAACATTATTTCTTTTTAAAATTCAAATTTTTGCACGTATTCATTCCTCTCCAGAAAAGATCATGTTATCTGAAAAATAATTTTTTACCAAGAGAACAATGAGAGAAAATAACACTATTATTTTTCCATTTTCGTTCCTTATCATTGATTGTAATGCATTACATTACAATGACTATATATATATATATATATATATATAAAAGAGAAGGGGTAAAATCACATGTGCACAAGCATACATAAAAGGGAAGAGTACTAAATGATGGTTGATGCAGGATAGCAATAATAATTTCCATAAAGCTTATTATTGTCCATTAAAAAAATTTGAGGGAAATATGCTTGGTGGTTGCACCATTTTCATTGTTCACAAAGCAAAGGCTCAACCTTTCATTTCTACAATTAAAGACGGAGTGTAAGGTCAATCCCGCTCTCCTTTTTATTCTTCTCATCTTTGATCTCGTTGCCATCTTGTTGAAGCTTTTGGTTTCCGTCTGTTGAGGATGATGGCTCTGCCATGCTTGCTTGTGTTGTCTTCCGGCCCATCTCTGGAGATGCACTAAGCTGAAGGAGATAGTTTTTCTTCCAGTTCAGAAACCTCAAATGCTCTTCATTTATTAGCATCGCTCTATCATGAGAAGAACCATTGAAAGAATACTCAGAAGAGAACTTTTGGCCATGACTTGCTGCAGCTCTACGAGTATTATAGAGATAGTTTGCCATGTGATGAGGTTGATAATAGTTAGGTGCAGGCATGGTGTGAAATGGCAGGTATAACGGAGGGCATATGTTGCTTTGCCGAGGGTGGTGCAAAAAAGTTGGAGGCACTGAAAGAAATGGATTCTGCAAGCCATAAATTTCAATCTCGTGTTTGGCCTTTTTAGCAATCTCTCGCTCGTTTCTGTGGCCGTTCTGATGGCCACCAAGAGCTTGTGAGCTTGTGAAAGCTTTGTCGCAGTATTGGCACATGAAAAGCTTCCTTTTTCCTTCTCTTATTTCCACTGCTTCTGCTGATTGGCCCTTCATTTCTTTGTCGGCCATTCTTCTAAACAGAACTAAAACTAAATCAAGAGTGAAAAAAAAAAAAAAAATTCATGTCAGACGATTTGAAAATTATTTTATATGACATAATCTTGTTAAAACGCAAACAAGAACTTGAACATTAGAAGATCTAGCAATATTAGCATGAGGAAAGAAGATGATTAGATGAGTGAAACTGCAAAAGGATATGAAAAAATAAAAAGTACTAGTAAAGAGATAAGTATATTAAAACAATCAAAAAGTGAAACATAAAACAAGGGGAGAAAGAATTTAGAAAACTTACCACGAAAGGGATGGAGATGAGAACAAGGGTGAAGAATGATAATCCCTTAAGTTACATATTGCTATGCGCAGGCATGATCTTATTTTATACATGGGATGATCTATGTTTGGAAATATTAAACTCTTAATTCCAAATAAGTGGCCTCTTTTCTTTCGCTTTTGAAAAGGCGTCTGAATTTTGAAAAGATTTTGTGATTGAAGGTATATCTTTGGAAATCATGGGTTTATGACAACTTTTCTTTCCTTAAGCTTTTCATTCCTTCCCCTTGCGCCTTCTTGAGCAAACATACTATAAACATCTTTCTTGTTTCTTATAAGAGACATTGAACTAAAATGTATCTATAGAAAATTAAAAACTTACCATAGGAAATAGATATGCTTACTAGACGATCATTATAAAATTTTGCTTCATGAAAAGTAGTAGTACTTGTAGAAACTACTCTTCTAATCATTACAATATTTTTGAGATATACACATGGAAAATTATAGAACAAATGGTTGTTTATTTATAAAGCGAGAAGTTTATGACAACATAACTCTAATAGGTATAATCTTAATAACGTGTAAATCTTATTCACATATTGTAAAATATCCAGTACCAATGTTAGCTTTTGGACATGATAGCAGATTATCCCATGATATTATATTATGGATATAAGTGAGATAAAAAGTGTATTCTTTGATTTGATTAATCATTTCATGATAAACGAATTTTATGAATTTTGGCTTCTAATACATGGTGAAGTTTTATGGCCAAGATCTTGATCTAATATTTTATTCGGTTTAGGCCATTCTTTATGTGGTTATAATTTCACTAACAATTCATATAATACTTCATCATTTTCGCACTTGAAATTAAAGGTAAAAAAAGTATTTGAGGACATGGAAAACTTGTGATCTTGATCATTTTCTATTTAGTCTAATATATATTAACAAATACAATATCATCCGTGATGATTTAAATAATTTAGGAGATTCATAGATATACTTTTATGCAAAAATGTATAGTGAGCTATATAATTAAAACATTGAAACCATTTTTCAATACAGAATAAATACCATTGTAAAATGCCAAAGCTTTAATGTTCATTTAATTTACATAGATATTAAAAGGAATGGCTCTCATAATAATAATAATAATAATAATAATAATAATAATAAAGCTCTTTCAAAAAAAGGCCATTCCAAAATCATTTATTTCATATTAAATGAAAATAATGGTTTATTCAGTCCTAAGATAAGTTTTGTTGGAATTAGTAATAGTTGGGAATAATTATTTGATTTATTATCATACAGTTTATACATGAGATCTAGACAACTCTCAAATTTTACTGTGTTCATCTAGATAAAGATAATTTCTATGGAGTTAAGAAAAAGAAAACTATTAGTAATGCTTAACCACAAAATCACAAAGTGAAGTGTGGATTGATGAAGGAAGAAATAAACATAGAAATATTCTCCTTTCATATCCTTTTCTGAGAGAGGAAAATTGCCCTTTACTTAAAAGAGTTTAGGTTACTTAGTATCCTTATATGTAATATGCACAAGATTACCTGGTGTTTTCTCCTGAAAAGTTTGCTATGCCATATGGCATAACAACTCATGAAAAATAGGGATGGCATTTATGACTGGACCTATCAATTCAAACTTATTTTAATCAATTTTAGATTTGACATAAGTAGGTTTAGGTCATAGACAACTTAACCTATCTATATCTATTTATCAAATACGTTGGGTTCAAATTAATTTAGAGTTATAGTCCATTTAACTACGATCCTTTAACCCATTTTGACTAGTTCAATGGTTGGATGAGATCATGCTATGACCTGTTTAACTCATTTAAGACCTTTCTAACTAGTTTGCATTCTATTTAACTCTACTTAACGTAACCCACTTAACCTACTTTAAACCTACTTAACTTATTTAACCTATTTAAACTAATTTGACCCATTTAAAAAATAAGTTATGTGAATTGGATTAGATCACCTTTTTAATAAAAAGGGTTAGATTCAAAACCACATTGTTGGTTTGCTTATTAAATAACTTGGGTTCTGGTTGACAAAAGTTTTTGACCCATTCTGTATCTAATCTAACCTGTATTTGATTTGACCCAACTTGATTGCCAACCCTAATAAACATTGATATATGAGGATTGTTAAATGCCAAGTTGCAAAGGCAATATTATGTGAGCTTATGAGACATTTTGAATATACTAACGGTGAGTCTTATGTTTTGCCTATATTTTTCTTTTCAAAAGTTATTACTCTATATTATTTTGAAGAAAGATGGAAATTGAAAACCTAAATTTTAAAAATGTGTCGAATCAAAAAGTGACATATAGCCAAATGGAGGATGAAGATTAGAAAATGAAGACCTATTGGAACTAAAAATATCTGAAAACTTACCCTTTCTTTCTTTGCAAGAGAAAAAAAAAGAAAGTATCTCCTTCGTTAAAAAGATTGGATTGCTTAATAATATTTGTATAATTATTATGCAGTGAAAAGGATTAAAAATTAAAAAAAATTAATATCATGTAGTAGTGTTAAGTGCTAAGAAACTAAACATTAAAGTGAAAGTCTGGTTCACTAAAGGGCTGGACATCAATTACTCCTATACTAAACAAAGTCCCCCCAAGATCCTAACTATGGTTAAATTACACTGCATTAGGATATAATTCTTATATATATATATATATACACGAGTTGCAAGTGTCCGCTACCCTCGGCTTATGGCCTAAACGATAAACAGATCAGGATACACTAGAGTCTGACTTGTTGGAGCCTATGCATGTGGGCTTGAGCAGAATTTTGACTGGATTTTAGCTTCATTTCAGCTAGCCATTTGTACTAAGGGCGACCTAACCCAAGTTCATCTCATCGCCATCTTACGTACATGGAAGAATGTAGATGCATTTGAACGCAACAAGGGTAGATTGAAGAGAAGACAATGTTGTCTATGTATGAAACAACTACACATACACGAGGCACTTTGAAATGCCCAGAATGGTACACTCATGGTGCATTTTATTTGTTCTGCTTGTTCATCCATAATGAAATGTATCAATCCGTGTGGTGTCGAACATTGTAGAATAAATTGGTTTAATTACAACTGTTTTTCCATGACCTTTAGTTGCCTTGAATGGAAGTATTTGTTCAATTTTGCTGGATCCAGGGGACCAACGAAAGTTGAAACATGAGCTGTACTAGGGTCACTTTGGAAAGCTCTCTCTCAAGCAAATCTCACATAGATATTATTTCAGATCTTTTCTAAAAAATGCATATGAATATCCAAAATATGTTGCTTCTTCATCTTATTGAGCTCTAAACATAGAAAGTAATACCTGGAGGAAACATAGAGAGATATGAAGTGTAGTGCTGCTAGATTTTTGAATCTTGATTATGAGCATCTTTAGAGATGTGGAAGGTTTCACATATGACTAGTTAGAGATGAAGATTAACATAATGCTAATGTGAGTTGGATCATATTAATTGTTACGCCCTGGACCTACTACCTAGCTCAAGGCATGCGACACAACTTCATACTCTCAGAGTGAAATCTTATATGTGAGTCCTATTTATCCTCAACACACACAACTCAAATCATAAGACTAAATGAACATGTGATTTATTATCCTCAAAATATGCAATTGTTTATATAAATACCATTATGTAATTTGATACATCCTTACATGTACAGATATGAATATATAGTAAAATATATACATAATATTTTAATATATATATATATATATATATAATAAAATAAATCATGCTGCAAACATCATTATATAAAACTATGCGTCAAATATAACAAAAACTATTATCAGCTTTATCATCCACAACATTGGATTACATCACCTTCATGCTGCATCCTAAATTATCATACCAGTGCACTAATGATACATATAAGTGAATCAGCCTACTAGTATCCTAAATTATCATACTAGTGCACTAATGATACATATAAGTGAATCAGCCTACTAGTATTTTATGTGTATAAACTTGACTATCATCATATGCTTAAATTGGTTCCTACATTAGTGCTTCATGTTATAAATCTAGTCTAATTATCACCTGCAGCCAGATTAGTTCTATACTAGTTAGTATAAAACCACCACTATGGATCCGGTCACTAGTGAACATACAACCATTACCTCAAACTCGGCCAGTAGTTAACATATGGCCATTATAGTGGGTCCAATCACCGATGTCATGTGTCTAAACCAAGTTGGGCCACCACCATAGGCTAAGACGAACTAAAATTAGTCTCATGTATGATCAACCAATCTATGCCAATCATCAAAAATCTAGTCTGGCCATCATTCTAGACCAAGACTTATTCCACACCGAATATATAGCCACCACCACTAGCCCAGTCACTAGTGATTGGGCCCACCATGGTGACTACATGTTTGCTAATGATAGAGTTTAAGGTGATGACCGTATGTTCACTAGTGACCAGGGCTGTAGTGGTGATTGCATGCTCACTGGTATAAAACTACTTTGGCTGCAGGTGGTGATCGGACTAGATTTATAATATGTGGCATTAACGTAAGAATCAACCTGGGTGAGTGGTGATAATTAAGTTAAGTTTATACACATGGAGCATTAGTATAGCTAATTTGCTAGTGTATAACATTAGAATGCATTGGTATGATGATTTAAGATACGATATCAAGGTAATATAGTTCAATACTATAGATGATGAAAACTGATAATGGATGTTTCTTATATTTGACGTATGATTTTATAGCATGAAATTTGTAGCATGATTTAATTTATCATATACATTATTTTGGTTGCTATATGGTTGTATATCCATCCATCATTGCTGCAACTTTCTCTTGAAATAGATTTTTTAACTTAACAATCTATTACTGGTTTTGGTTGGATTTGTCCTATATTTCCTTAAATGGTTTTGCTGACATTGACAGCTCATACGTCCTTTCGTATCCTCATCTTAAGAGGCACACATAAAACTATATTAAGGATACAATTAACGTAAAAAAGGCATACCTTAAAATCAAATATTTGTACCGAATAGAAAGTAAGTTTTACTCCGTAATCACTTATTTTGACAACTGATGTCACTATTTTTTTGACATTTTCTATTATAATGCATAATAATAGTTTTAATGACATAATTATAATTTTGAACTCAAATTGATGCTGACATCTTCAAATTGATAACTGAGCAACAATAGATAATTGCAATTTCATATAGAAGTAATCAAATGATTGGACCCAATCAGCAGAACAAGTTACAAGATTTGAATTTAAGATTATTCTCAACAAATAATGCTAAGAATACTTGGGTATGCCTACATGATATGGATCCCATGAGATTAATGGAGTTAATCAAAGACCACCACGCATGAAAAATAAAAATTTAGGGTTGTTGTTGATGCTCTGAAATAGTTCCTATATCATGCTTGACTGCAAGTACTCATGCGGCAAACATACATGATACAATGATCAACATGCCATCTTGTGTGCTCATATAATTAACAGCTGTGCACGATGCCCCTGACTGGTCTCCTATCATATGCTTAACATGGAAATCCATCTTGCCCATTAAATGCTTGGATGGAAGAAGAAACAACAATGACAACAAAAGAAAAAAGAGATAAAGCTATAAATTTAAATGTGCTAGGGTTAAAAGTAGATTGGATATAGACGACTATTAGTATATCTGTATCTATTTTTATTTGGTAAATGTAGATATGAATACAAATATTAGTTGAATGTAATTCTTATTCATATTTATTTTAGGCAAATATGAATAAAAACCAAACATTGAAAATATGGATATAAATATGAAAGTAAATTGGATGATTAAATTTTATAATCATTATATCACTAAATGAAAGATATATTAAATTATTATCATATTAATGTTGTCATTTATTATCCTTAAAACTTCATAAGTGCCGTGTAATATTAAATAAGATTACAAGCAGATATTTGGATATGAATTAAATAGTTTACACTTATTTTACTTTAACCGATGATATAGATATGGATATGAGTTGGATATTTAAATTATATTCTTATTCAAAGATATTTGAATATGAAAACGGGCTAGTTTTGACCTACCTTCACCAAAGATGTAAATGTTTTGGAAGGGAACCGATTATGGTATAAAGAGTAGATGGTTGCCTATGTGTACCACTAACCGCCTATGAGGTGTTGAAAAGCTAGTTATGGTGCAGACTTAGCGCTTTAATTTCTCACCCTTGTTCATCAGAAATGAAATAGATGTGGGATGTTGTACATTGTATGTATACTAGTTGTAGACATGTGCACTGCAGGGGATATACATGAAGATCGATGTAGTAACATTTGTAAAGAAATATAAATTAAAATTTATCAAATATAAATAATTTATTTTTTAAGTTATCAAAATATATTTGATTTCTCATGGTCATCAAAAGAGGAAAAAAAAATCATGCCAAAACCTATGACTTTCAATTAATTAAATACAACTACAAAATTATTTAAACAAATCAAACTTCACAATTTGAAATATGATTACTACTTATTCAACCAAATATATACTATAAATTTGTAGGAAAAAAATCATTCAAATATATATTTACTTCAAGTGAACTCACGTGCTATCTTTGCATGAGTTATCTTTAAGATTATTTTTACTATCAATATTATTTCACTCTTTTACATTTTAATACTTGAAAAAAATTTAAAAAATTAAATTTAATTATAAGTATTAAATTATGTAAGATTTATTTATTCTTTTTATGCTATATTACCATTTTCTTTATTCTATATGAAAATAGTCGAGCATATTTCATCTTCATCTATATTTTTGCTGTTGACATTGTTTGTCCTTGTTGCATGCCAATAGTTGAAGGAAATGATTGATTTTAGCTAATGACAAAACTTGAAAATTTTTAATGAAATGTTAAAGCTCTTAATTGGATAAAAAATATACAATGTAACTGAAAATTTTAATCTTATTCTTTGCCTTTCTTTGAAAAAGTGAATCATAGTCTTTGATCTATAATTTTCTTTCGTACAAAGAAAGAGATATGCCTATGATGTTATATAATGCATCAAATAAGTACTTTTTATGAGACCTAACTGTTTAAAGAAAAAAAAGAAAAAATGCTTGAATGTCAACCGTTGTCAAATCCTTCTTCTATATTTCTGTGCAAATAAAGGAACATTCTCTGCAACTCATATTCGAAAGAACTCGAGTTTGAAATATTAGCATCTTTAACCCGGTCCTCTTTTAAACACCATTTGATTGAGAAATAGAATTAAATCTTAAAGTAATGATTGCCGTAAATAATTTAGAGACTTTCTATTCTAATACATTTAATATTTAGTATTGGCCATAAAAAATGTTATTATTATTATTTATATCTTTTTAACTTTATATTTTATTTATAATTTATTATATCCATGTCATTACTTTGCTATTATGTTTGAGTATTATGATTTTTAATAATATTATTATGCTCCTAGTTTTTTTAGTTTGAATTATATTTATTTTTTATTTTAAATTACAAATTTACTCGCTCTTTTTTATCTTTTTATCATTGTACCTTTTATTTCAATTTTATTCATATTAAGTAAATCTCAATGAACATTTTTTATTATATTTCTATTTTATCTTCTTAGTATTTTAATAAGATATGCCTTTTTTAATTAATTAATTGACATTAATTTGAAATTGAAGATTAAAAATAGGTGAAATATTTTCTTGAAAATAGAATTTTAAAAAATATAAACATAATTCAAATAAAATAAATTCTTTGTGATAGAAATGTGGATATTACAAAAATGGAAACTATAGTCTTAACAAAGCTTTTACAATAATACTTTGATTTCATAGATAATACTTTGATTTCATAGATAAATAATATTCAAGAGCTATTTAATTTAGCTTTACACAGTATAAAAGAAAATTTTAATTTTCTACTCTAAATCATTTCATTATCTATCATTTATTTATTATATTTTTCTATATTATTATCTTTATTTATATATAACTAAATATAACCTAATATTTAAATATTATTATATTATTTAAATATTATCATAATTGAAATATTTAAACCATCTCATACTTAAAGAGAGAGAAAAGAGTAGCAAAACACTACCAATTTGTATTAAGTCATTTAAAAGTAGAAGCTGAGAGAAGTTATCAATCAACTTCCATCATATGGATAGAATCAACTTTCACTATGTGACCATATATTATAATGCAATTATTTTCTTTTTAGATATATGGCAAAAATAGTCTTTGTAATATGATTTTTTTTATAATTAAGAGTTATTTAAATACTATATATTTAATCATATTATATTAAAGGTTAGTAGAAATTAAATGGTGAGTAGAAATTTAATCACATTGAAATCTATTGGCAATAATTGTTATAAAATATTATTTATGCTTAATAATCTAATAATAGGTTAAAATTTAGATATGTGGGTAACAATTTTTTTTATATTTATGCGACAATTAGAGATTTGCTATTGATTCTTCCCTATTGGAGAAAAAGAGAGAAGAGAGTCCAACGTAAGTTGAGATTAAAAAAAATTATGACTTGTAAAATAAAATTTATGTACATTTGATAATTATGTTTTCATAATTATCTATTATTGCTTTTTTTGTAAATTAGAAAAAAATGATTCCTTGCTAAAAAAAATGACCTCCTTTCTAACTTAAAAAAATAAAAATATAGAACATGAGTTGAGATAAAAAAATAATAGTTTACAATTAAAAAAATATTCTCCATGGAAAAAAGGAAAAAATATTCTTTATGGGAAAAAGAAAAGAATGGGCTAAAAAATTAAAGTTTGGTGTACAAAAAAGTTTTTGATTGAAAAAAAAATATTTCACACTGGCAAAAAGAAAAAGAACAAGCTAAAAAAAATTAATAGTTTGATGTTAAAAAAAAAGTTTCTAATTGAAAAAGATGTATCCCATGGAAAAAAGGAAAGAAAAACCAGCTAAAAAAGTTAATAGTTTGACATAAAATTGATTTTCACTAAAAAAAAATTGGCTTCCTTTCTAACTGAAAAAAATGAAAATAGAAAAAATCGGCTTCCTTTCTGACTAAAAAAAATGAAAATAGCAAGCATGAGCTAAGATAAAAAGATTAGTTTCTAACTAAAAAAAATATTCCCATGGAAAAAAATGGAACTAGTTAAAAAAAATTAATGGTTTGATGTAAAAGAAATTAATAGTTTTCGACTGTAGAAAATATTCTTCACAAGAAAAAAGAAAAGAATTGACTAAAAAAATTAATAGTTTGATAAAAAAAGTTTTTGATCAAAAAAATGTTCTTCATAGGAAAAAAGAAAAAAGAACAGGTTAAAAAAGTTAGCAGTTTGATGAAAAAAAGTTTCTAATTTAAAAAAATTTTAACCAAAGAAATGTTCATCGTAGGAAAAAGGAAAAAAATTGACTAAAAAAATTAATAGTTTGAAAAAGAAAAAAATATTTACTTCTGCCTTTAAATATATATTGGTTGAGGAAAGGTAAAAAAAAAAAAGCAAAACACTTCTTAGCTTTCGGTTTCTACTAAAATGTTTGTTCAATTTGCTGCCACTACTATTCTTTGGGAAGAATATTGAGCAAATCACACATAAACAGTCAAGATTTTCTCATACCATTTGTTTGGAATTTTTTCTTTTAATCAAATTACACACAGATATTCAAGATCTTTCACTCCTTTTGTCTCATTGAGCTTTAAACATGGAAAGTAATATTTGGAGGATTAGAGAGATCTAAGGTGTATTGTTACCAGTTTGCACTTTCGATGATGCTCACATTCTTAGGTATGTGGAAGATTTTAAATTTGGAGGGGAAGATTAGTAAAACATAATGTTAACATAGTTGAACAACATTAATTTGCAATAATTGGATAGATGAGAAACTTGGATACATAGATTCCCATTCGATGATTCTCTGTTGACCACCACCCCTTCTAATGTTGAGGTTACACCATTGGATTGACTAACCCTTAAAGATGGATAACTATGGAGGGATTGTATCCTTTGGCCCGAACGAGAGGCTTGTGAGCAACAAATCTAGCTGTTAAACCCCATTCGATGATTCTATGTAGACCACCACCTCTTCTAATATTGAGGTTGCATCATTGGATTGACCAACCTTTAAAGATGGGATAGCTATGGAGGGATTGTATCATTGGGCCCGAACAAGGAGCTTGCGAGCAACGAATCTAGCTGTTAAACTACTTAGGTAGGCTTAATTTGGTAAACTGATTTCAAGTTAACTAGCTCCACTTATTGTCTTACTAAATAGGGCAATGCCCAGCTGTTACTAGGGTTCCAAACCTTTCAATGAACTCAAGGTTATGAGCCTTGTGAGCTACCAAACTGATCTACTTCATAGTGAAGTCAAAATCTTGGCTAATTGATCTAAGTGGATATTACCATATGCGCAACTCTCACTACATATGAATCGGGTCATCATGTCTTTCTAGCATAATATCTCTCAAGCATCTTGAAAAGAGTAGCTGTGAAAGCCCTAATTCCAACCACACCAAATGCGCATGCTCGGGCTTTGATTCACTTTTCAAGGAATGGAACACATGGAAGTACATAACATAGCGGGCATCAAAATTTAATAAATGGTATTTCTATTGATTTTAGTCTATTTGCAGTGTTTGCTTAGATTAGATTTAGATTTTGATCTTTAACTTGACAATGATGTCAAAATTTAAATAATAAGCATATGAGAGTCCATATTAACATCTGCTTAATCTTATATCAATTATGCACTAAATAAATTTTTAAAATGAGGCCCTCAATTATTACATAGAAATTCTTAAAGATAACCCAGTAAAATCTTGGTTTCACTCTATCTATTAGTTCTGCTATCATCCCTATTGTGCACACATTCATGCTCCATACCTTTGGGGTCATTTGGTTAGGGAAGGGTCATTTTTTCACATTTAGTTAAAAAGGGAGAAAAAATTGCATGTGGGCTCATACATTTTTTTTCTTTTTTCATTAAAAAATAAATATCATAGAAAATACGGTATTTATTTTTTCATGATTTTTTTATTTCATCCAATTCTTTTTTAAAAAAGTTAATTTATAAAAATACCAAACGACACTTAGTTCTTCTGTAGCAAGTGCATAGACTAGTTGCTTGCTAATTGATTGCTACCACCCATGTCTAATCCTTGGCAATAGCTATTGATTGTAGGGTGAAAACACATTTTATAACTTTCTGAAATAAAATACTTTTATATCAGTTATTTTTTTACTTGCATGTAGGGATGGTAATTTTCTCTATTTTTTTTCGATCCTTGTGGAGACCCATCCCAAATAAGATTGAGATGGAGTAATTTTTCTCCTCGTGGGGACAAAAATGAAAAAATTTTATTCTCATAAATGGGGATGGTGTGGGGATGGAAAAGATACTCCCTATCCCCAAGGTCCCCAATCCCCACTCCTGAAATCTCTATATATTTTATATTACTTAAATATTATTATATTATTTTAATATCCTAAACATATCTCTATATATAATCTTAAAATACCTTAAGACTATATATACTCACTTTTTTTATATTTATTAAGACTTATGATTGGATGTATTTATTTCTTATAAAATAGCTCACGATAACAAATTTATGTTATACTTTTTGAGATCATAATTTAATGTATTTCTTATGAACTGGCTCATGAAATTTATAATTATGATAAATTTATTTAAATTTATTTTACTTATTATATGATACTCAATGCTTTATTTAAAAAGTGAGTAAGAATTAAAATTAAAGCAATAAATATTTTAATATAAAAAATGGGGCTGATGGATATGGGGTCTCTAGCGGGATAGGGACCTTCATAAGAATGAAAATAGGAACCTTATTAAAAATAAAGTAGGTAGGGATGGGGATCCTTGCAGGGATGAGGATGAAAAAGTCTTTGTCCCTATTGACAGGGATGGGAATGGCGATGGGGACAGAAGCTAAGATAAGGTGGGGATGAGAAGTGGCTCCCCATTCTCACTCCGCTCCATTGCATTCCTACTTGCATGTTTTGGGATGTGATAATTTAACAACTTTGCTATATTGGTCATTGTTGTTCTTTCTCAATAAGTGGGAAGATGGATGATATTTATACACAGCCAGAGAGATAATTGGTCACCACATGACCAAATTGTGGTGCACCAATCACTTCTCATTAATTTTTCTGTCAACCCCATTACCCATATTGCCAATAAAATGATAAAAATGATATAAATTGATGAACTATTATCAGACAGATATTTCAAGAATGTTCCATTTTTTCAAAAAAATTTACACATTTCAAACATTTTACTAAATGTGATGTAGTCCATTTTGGCTGGCTTATCCTATGGTGACATGTAGTAGAATCAAAGGTCATTATGAAGTAATTAATTAGACATCCACATGAAGAAAAAGAGCCTCATTAGGAAAAGATTTCCTACCCAATCTATTCTATTTTGATCAGGTGCACAAAACCAGTTGGAGAATGGATTATTCAATCTATTCGAAGAAGATTTCTTTAGTTTGATAATGGATTAACCGATCTATTCAGGAAAGATTCTTCCATAGCTCCAATCATGATAATTATCATTTAGATGTCATAATAATTAGAACTGTTCAATACAAGAGTTCAGCTCCAATCGTGACTGCTCCAGACGTCTCAAGACCTCATAGATAAGAGAATTCTCTCTTTGCTAAGATCATGAGTAGCTTATCCAGCCTTGGAATTCTTTCTTTCACTTGAAGGTGCCTTATAGTTTGATCTCACTTGAAGGTGCCTTATAGTTTGATCAAGGACCTATATCATCTATTGGTGTGTGAAAATCAATTTTAAACATCTTGCTACTGTTTTTCTCAGGCCTTCAAATCTGACCTTCCCTTAGTTATTTTTACATTTACCTTTCATGATAAGCCATTACCAAGCTTATATGTTATTGATATTTTTATAAAAAAGTTGGCATCTATCCATAAGTAAATCAAACAGCAAAGAGGATTTTTTTTTTTTTTTAATCTTTTGATAACAGTAGAGAGGATTTCTAAATCTATTTCCCCCACATTTTTAACCCCAAAATGAAATATTATTGCATATCAATCTAGAACATGAGCATATAAGTATGCAGGCAAGCCTAGTTAAGGTGATTGCACCCAATTATCAATTTAAATCAGACATTGCTCTCTCTTGCTAACTTCCTAGCTACTCATGCCCAAGGTAATTTTTTTTCTGATTAGAACTGAGTAATACTAGGGAGTTCCAATTTATATTTTTATCGGCATCAAAAAGTGACCTGGATGTCATACAAGACTTAAAGGGAACTAGCAAAGACTAAAGCCATTAAATATTTTATTTGATTGAACTTCCCCAATCTTGATTTTTTTTTTCAATTAGATCTTGGAGAGAGCTCTCTTTCACTACTCTATAGTATATAGAATAATTATTTGTGTAGTATATGAACTTATTTAAAATTTTTAATTAAATATTTTTTTCTTTCTAATGAAGTATATCAGCTTATAAAATTTATTCAATTAAGTATATTTTTAACGGCTATCTATAATGATTTAACAAACCATTTTAATTGGACATGACAGTTTAGAAAAAAAAAATGTCAAGATGGTGCAAAAAAAAACTCTCATAATTTCACACCTTCTACCCCTAATGCTTATATGAATTCTCTCCTCACCACCATTTTTCATTTCCAACTACTATCATCCAATGCTACGTGTGCTATTTTTCTTCTGTCAGGCCAACTAGACAGTCCACTAAGTCATCTAATTAAGTCACTGGAGAGTCCATTAAGTCATCTAATTAAGTCACCGTTAACGGCCATTAAAAATTTCCTTTATACTCGATAAAAAATCTTTTAAAAAAAGTAAAAAGGTCTAAATAAAAAATTTTAAATAAGTTTATGTACTCCTAATATAATTACCTCATAATATATCGATATTTATAGATATCATTGAATGAAGGCTCGACCAACCTAACGATGTCTCACGAAAGCCTTGCATAAATGAAGGAATATAAGAATATTTCATTCCTTGCATAATTGGAGGAATGTAAGAATGTTTGCAAGGCAACAGCGTGTTTACTAAAGAGAAGATTATGATGTCTGCGTCCGGAGTACATTTATATCCATGTTGGATTGGTGCATTTATTTTTCACAATCCTTCATCTCAAACAAAATATATCCATCCATGTTGATTACTGTAAGTTTTAACACACGGTATATGCATGGCATTTGAGTTGCCCAAATGAAAATGTTTGCTCAATTCACAAAGTAGAACAAAGGAGAGTAGAGAGTTGAGTAGTACTATCAGTTCACCTTGGAAAGGTTTAGAACGAACAGCACATCAAATGCAAGATTTTCTAATATCATCTTTTGGAATGTTTTCTTTTAAACAGATTACACAATAATATTCAAGATCTGACACTTTGTTTATCTTATTGAGCTTTGAACATGGGAAGTAATATTTAGAAGAGGAATAGAGAGAGATCTAATTAAGGTGTATATTGTCACAAGATTTGAAATTTTAATGGGTTTATTTTTAAATAAGTGGGAAGCGTTAAATTAGGAAAAGAAGATTAGTAAAACAAAACATTAATGTGTACTGAAAAGTATTAATTTGTACAACTATTTTGTGTGTACTGATTTGTATAACTATTTCGTACGAAAAATTTCTTTTGATGCTCGTTTGATATTTTTTAAAAAATATTTTTTTAGAAAAATAAATACCACCTTTCCTTTAATTTTTATTTTTCGATGGCAAGTGAAAAAATAAATATGAGCCTCACCTAAAATTTCTCCACTCTACTCCAACCAACCTATTTTTCCTCCAACTAAATGACTCCTTAAGTTATGGCTTGTGAGCTACATGATCTGGACTATATAAATTCTTATGATTATTCTTTGAATAACTTTGTATTTGTAGTAGTTTCTAAGACATGCAATAAACTTGATAATCGATATAAGTCTTTAGAACTCAGTCATATACGAAAAAGAAAAAAAAAAAATCTAAGTTGACGCCATCTTCTTACAAAACTATATAATTGCCATTGCATGGGAGACAGACAGCCATAACAATTTACACAAATTTTGTCGTTATCTAGCAAAAGGCAAGAAAAAAACATGTTTGATAGTTGATGCAATTTTCATTGACTAAAATGCATTGAGATCATGAACCTGGACAAAATAGAAGAGCAAAAGTCCTAAAAGGACTCCTGGGATAAAAGATATCATGACCCATTTACGATCATAAGTTTTATAAGAGACAACAATGCGAGGAAACATAATAAACAAAGAACAACACCACCTAGAACTTTAATCTTCAATTCTGGAATCATAAATGAAGCGTGAGGTCAATTTCACTCTCCTTGTCTTGATTGTCTTCTTTGATCCCATCGTCATGTCGCTGAAAGCCTTCGTTTATATTTGTGGAGGATGATGATGATCGCCCCGCCATGAGCTCATGTGTTATATTAGCACCCATCCTTGGAGGCGCACCACGTTGAACCTCATAGTTTTTTTGCCAGTTTAGAAATCTCGAGTGACCTTCATCCATTGGCATTGCTCCATGGAAAAAACCATTTAAAGAGCACTCGGAAGAGAAGGTTTGGCCAGGACTTGGTACCCCTCCATGGGAGTTGTAGAAGCAGTTTGGCATATGGCAAGGGTGATGACAGGTGGACGCAGGAATAGTGTGAGACGGTGAACGTAATGGTATATGTATGTTGCTTTGAAAAGGGTTGCATGCAAACGTTTGTGGAATTGAAAGTGGACCATGCATGGCGAAGAGATCAACCTTTTGTTTAGCTCTTTTGGCAGCCTCTCTTTCGTTTTTGTGGCAGTTCTGATGGCCGCCAAGGGCTTGCGAGGTTGGAAAAGCCTTATCACAGAAGTGGCACGAGAAAAGTCGTACCTTTTCTTCTTTTTTCTCCCCTTGTACTATTGCTTTGCCTTTCAACTCTTTGTCGCCCATTTTTTGAGAAAATAAACTAAACTAGGATTAAAAAAAAGGGAAAAACCATGTCAAGAGATTTCAAAATTATCTTGATCTTGCAAAAATACAAATGTAAAACTAGAATGGCTAGAAAATAAATCTAATGACAGTATTACAAGAAGAGATTATCAATAGAGATATAAAAGTGTAAGGGGTCAAAAGGCTTGAAAATTGCCAGCAAACACAAAAAAAAAAAAAAAAAAATTGCTAAGGGGTGATATGATGTATTCAAATTATTAGAAAAATATAACATAGAATGAGAGATAAAAGAAGATAGGAAATTACCACAATAAAGATAGTTTATGGAAGAGGAATGGCAAATGACAACTTCAAGTTGAATTTTGACATGCGCGGGAATGATCTTCTTTTATAGTTGGTGATGATATATATTTGGAAATTGTAAATCCTCAATTTCAGATGAATGGTCGCTTCTCTTATGCACACATCTATCTGAAAACGACGTACAAATTTTGGAAAGATTTTGCAATTTAAAGCTTAGATCTTTGAAAATCATAGGATTAATCTTTGGCAACATTTTCTTTCCATAAGTTATTGATTCTTCACCTTTGTATTTTTTTTGAATAAATGTATTATTAATTTCTTTCTAACCTCTCATAAGAGACATTGAACCGGAGAATATTTATACAAGAAACTAATAATATAGTGTAAAGAAATAGATACACTTACTAGATGATTATTAACAAATTTTGCTTTGCGAAAATAATATATTTTTCAATTACTGCTTCAAGTCATTTTGTTACTCAAAAGCATACATGATAGAGAATGATATAACAAATACTTATTGATTATTATATCAAAAAAAAAATTTATGGTAACATAACTTCAATTGGTTTAATCTTAGAAATGTATATCTTTTATTCATAATAGTTATCCGTGATTAGTAGATATGTCGTAAAATTTGAAATATCAATATGAACTTTTAAATAAAATGACGTAACTATCTTGTAATATTTTATTATAATCCAATAGTGACCAAAAAAATACACTATTTATTTTCACTAATGACATTATGTTAAGTAGATATCCATCCATTAATAATTTATCCAATATTTTATAATTTCACATTTAAAACTATAAATATAAGAAAAATTTAGAATATAGGAAACATAAATCTTGACCATTTTTAATTTAACGTAATGCATAATAGAACATATCATATTAATTTTGATGGTTTCCACACGTTAAGTGACTTAGTAATTAAGTGTATTCACACACTAAAATATATGATAACTTTATGTCCATAAAAAATTATCACCATATATTCCAAATTATAAAATAAAATATTATTTTATTATCATAAATTTTACAGAATATTCAGAAGAATAATTTTCATGATATGTTTTTTAAAAAAAATTAAACTATTCAACAATATTATTTCTCATTGAAATAGAAATAGTAGCTAACATCTATTAAATTTAATCTAGAGATAAGTTTTGTTGGGATTAAAGAATAGTTGCTAATAATCATTGATAGTTTATTGTCATGTAATTCTATATAAGACTTAGATAAAATCCTAATTTCTCCTAAGTTTATCTTTAAATAAAATAATATCTACCAAATATAAGAAAGGGAGTAAAGAATGAAAGCTTTTTGGAGACATAAATTTTTTTTAAAATATATTATTATTATATAATCTTAGCATCTCTGATCATTTGTATATTTAGAGCGTATAATGTGAAGAATAATGGGATAAATAACTGTTGATTACATAATCAAGGAAAAAATTTTACGAAACAAAATTTAATAGGTCTAATCTAAAGAGTATATATCTTTTTTTAATCTTATTTTCCAAGATAAGTAGATATATTATAAAATTTTAAATATCAATATTATTTAAAATAAGATTATATGACTATTGTGCCATACTATATTGTATATTTAGTAGAGCCAAAAAAAAAAGTATTATTTAGTTTGATTAATTATATTGTGATAAATGGGATCAATATAGACTTTTGATACATGTAAAAATTGTATAAGAGAATTTTTGATCCAAAGATCTTGTGTATTATTGTTGTTCATATTTTCAAATATAATTAACCTAATATTCATTAGTTGCATAATTAAAACTAAAAAATAGATTTGTCTAAAGATATAAACAACAAAGACTTTTGTTGATCCTTTATAATTAATGTGATGAACATTTACAAATATAATGTTAATTGAAATTGCTTTTGCACTTCAACAATGGAGATTTCATATAACAAATTATACAGTGAATTATCTAAGTTAAAATTTATCAACATATATTCAGTGTATAAATATCATTTTTGAAATATGTATAATCATATAAGATATTTGAAATATAAATTTTATGATATAAAATTTTTTCTGTTTAAAAATATATGGTCCAAAACATTATATCTTTTTAAAATAAAATTTTAAAAATAATATTATTTATTCAAATTGTCTTGAGCTATGTTTTGTAGGTCTTAAATAGCAATTATTAGTTTTTTATTGTTATGTAATTATATATAAGAACTTAGAGAATGAAGGTTCCTCATATGTTAAAATATGAAAGTTATAATTCTTATAATAATTTCTAATAAGAAGGAAAAATGTTCTCTTTGAACTAAAAAAACCAAGTTACACTATTTTGATAATTAATATTTGTAAATTAATGATGTTATTTGGAATCACTATTTAAATGATGATATACTAAGATAACAAATATAATGCAACATTATAGGAAAATTTAATTATGCAAATATGTAACTTAATTAACCAGATTTTATGTAAGAATGTTTTGATTAAATTGTATATGTGATGAAACAAGCCTATAATAAATCTTTTTAAATATAAGCCAACAATATATTTATAACAATAGTCTCTAAAGTATTAACTATTCAAGAAAATATTTCTAATCAGAAATATTTTATTTTTAAATTAATCAAATTTGACCTATAAGGATACATCTAGTGTAGGAATATATATATATATATATATAGCACACAATAAACTATTAAAAGTATAATAAACCTAAAATTGCAATTTATATAAAATAAAAACAAAATATTTCCAAGAAAAGCTCATGAAATAAATATTTATATTAGCTTGAAAGAAAAGGGGAAGGATATAGTACTTATCAACTATTAATGTATAGCAGGTAATATATAGGGAATAACATTTTTATTAAGGGTTAAATGCAATAGACATAATTGGTACCAATATATTACTACTATATAGTTAGTTTCTTTATAACTTGAAATATGCTAATGTTGCTACCTCTTTTATTCCTTATGCCTACAATTCTTTGAATTATTTATATTGTACCTAATGTCAATAGTCAGATAGATTTAACAATATGCGATGGTAGTAAACTTATGAAAGTGCTAGAGTGCATCTGCAATAAGGCTAAAAAGAAATTGGATAAAGATCATACATCAATATATTCATATCCATTTTCATTTGATGAATATAGCAAATATGAATGTTAGTTAAATATAGAAATTCATATCCATATTTGTTTTAAATGATCATGAATGCCAACTGAATATTGAAAGAATAAAAATATTGATACAAATCAAACAATTAAATTTTATGGACGCTAAATCAAAGATATTACTTAATTGAAGTTAAATTAAGTCAGTAATTTGTTAATGTGGACATTTATTTTCCTTAAAATTTCATTAATACTATATAATATTAGTAGGATTTTAAGTAGAATTGGATATTTAGATATGAATTGAATAGTATCCATACCTATTTTTCTTTGATAGATATGGATATGAATATTAATTGGATGCTCTATCATTTCCCAAGCCGAGATGTGATAAACATTTCTCATAGGATTTGAGCTTCAAGATAATGCTAGGCCTTCCTAAAAATTTCTATAATTCAATTGCAAATCTACCAAAAAGCAATTTTAAAATAGTGGCATGATTTAGAGCTACACCTCTAATAGATATTCTTAAAAATTCTATAATAACACTTTATAAAGAAGTACCATCTTCCATGAATATTTTAAAAGATCAACTATTTGCCTAGAAACCAAAATAATCCTTATCTTCCAACACTCATTTCTTGATCCAGTTCATGCTATACTCCACTATCTAGAAAAGAATATAGCAAACTAATAGCTTGACAAATAAGAAATGTTGATTCATATTCATAATAAAGTAATTTACCAAATCCAAGATAGAATTTTATAAAAAGCATGCTTATCAAAATATGCAATATCAATTTTCAAAATATGTAGTGCATCGACTCAAGAAACTCTCTCTTTTTCATAAAGAGTATTTAAATATTCACTCTTTCTTAGTCATTACAATTGGGACTATAATCAGCCCCATGACAAGGTTGATACAGATTAAGTCCTTAATACAAATATGCCTATGAATAGCATGCGCTAGTGATCATTCTGACTTTTTGGCCCCAAAAAAATTAGCTTTGACTTACACAAAAGACATACCAACAAATAGCATGTACCAGTGTTCGCCTTGCCTAGCTAGGCTTGAAGAGAAAACCCATTCCTAAACACATGAAAACCAGTTGGAGAATAGTATGTGCCAACCATCATTATGATTGGCTAGGTTCAAAGAAAATAGGTTCAAAGAAAAGTGCTGAAGTCATGTTGATGAATAACATGTGCGAGCTACCTCAATTAGTTAGGCTCAAAAAGAATTCATTCTTGGGCATATTTAACTAACAATTGATCCTCATGACTAAACATAACTATAATTCCAATTGCACTGCAACAAAAAGAACTATTGGTGGTAATTTTAAGGACCACCAATAGTTTTAAAAAAATGTGATAAATGCTTCTATCAGCACTTTTGTGGCACTTTTTATGCATCACTTTAATATGGTTTTAGTAATTAATTATCAATATTTATTATAAATGCCATGTAAAAAAAGTTTAGGATAAACTATATTATTAACCCTTAAACTATAGAGTATATTTCACTTGAGCACCTGAAGAATAAAAGTTTTTAAGATATCCTTATACTATCATTTTTATCATCATTACAAAATTGTGATGTCATTTATTCGATACTTATGTGGCATATGTGGTGGATTATATACCTTAGTGGCATGCACATATTAGGAGGTTTTCCTTTGACGTAAAGAGTAAGATGATTCGTTTAAGATAGTGTTGATCGATGACTTGAGCATGGGAGTTCTTCCTTAACTCCAAGTCTACCATTGACATTGAATTCACTACTCGCACCTAGCAAGCAATCTTCTTCTCAAGGTTTATCTTTGATTACTCTAATTGAGTTTCTCTTTGATTTCTCTTTGGCCAGAACAACATCATCCTCTATAAGAACTAGGCCTTCAGCTGACCCTGACACTGACAAGTGGGTCGGCCTCCCTACCTTCCTTCGTTGCTGCCCTCGAAGGGTTCTTCATTAACCACCTCCTCCACCCACTTTTGCTACATGCCACTCCTAGTGCGAAACATCCATGCTCTACTTCTCTCACTATAACCCCCTAATTAGCATCTTTACTACTGATGGTTGATGCCGGCCATGGTTCAACGTCATCGATGGGGTGTTGTTCTTAGGGCGATTCATTGACATCGAGGACCAGATCGCAGTGGAGATCTACGACCCGACATTGGATTCATGGGACCTATGCCCTGCAGCTGTTGTTAGACTTCCAATCGAGGAACTCATCCTTGTGGATCTCCAGCGCACTTCTAGGTGGTTGGCTCTTCTTCGTGTTTAGGATCTATGCCTACCTCATGGTGGCAGGCATGGACAGGGATCCAGACCCTCTGGCTACTTGCGGTGCTCTTCTCGTTTATGCTTACTAGGGATGAGCGTAATTCTGATTAAACTAAAAACCAAAATGAATCAGTGCAATCTAGTTAATTTACTACGATTTTTTTGATAATTTGGTTCGGTTCAATTCGATTCTATTTTTGTTTTGAAAATTTTGGTTATTTGATTTTGGTTATGTTTTTCAGGATTAAAAATGAAAAAACTAAAAAAATGATTTCCTAATAGTATGCCCTTATTTTTGGCATGAAATTAGGTTTTATGGTATAAAATCTTTTATTTCCTAATTGTGCCTCCGCCCCCAACCCCCTCTCCCCCTCGTCTTCTCTAATCCAATGCCTTCTTCTCAATCTCTTTTTCTCCATCACCCCTTCATTGTCGCCATCACCACCACCATGATTGCCTCCATGGTGTTGATCATCGCTTGGGCCCTCGCCCCTCTTGATGCCATCGATCGAGAGATCCAAACCAAACTAACCCCTCTACTCCGAGTTCCTCTTCTCCAACCCCTCCACCTCCAAGTCCCATTACCCTTTTGCCTTCATCGATCTTGACCTGGTGCTTTCTCCAGCTTTAGCTTTTCTAGCTACTCTAATGCCAGCAAGGGTTTCTACAAGGTCTACAGTGACCTATTCACCAAAGTCTATGCCTAAGACCTCAGGTTCACCAAGGAAATGGGGTTTGGTGTCGACACTATTATCTCTGACCCTCTAATCGGCAATCTTGATAGCCCCTACTGCTAAGTCATTGCCTTCTACAATTGTTGGCTCGAGTTCTACACTTGTTCCTCTCTCTCTCCTTCCAATCGCCACTTAAGTGTTTCAACTGATCTACATAGTATTGATTCATTTCTCCCCCGTTTTAGCCTTCTATCATGGTCTTCAATTGAGATTTGAGCATCTCTTCTTCTCTTCCCCCCAAAAAAATACAATCTCTAAGTTCTTCTATTTAAAGAAAGAAATCTAATCAAATTTTGGTTTCTTCATGACAAATCGTATCAATTTATGCCCATCTTTTTATGGATCTTTCTTGTTTTCTTTGTTTTATTTCTAGTTTGGAGCATAATGTAGGGGTGAGCATAATGTCGGTTAAAATGAAAAATTAAACCAAACCAAATTAGCATAATTCGGTTTAGTTGGTTTAGTTTTTTTAAATAATTCAATTCAATTTAGTTACATATTTTAGGAAATTTAGTTTGATAGGTTTTGCATAATTTTGAACTGAACCAACTGAATGCCCACCCTTTGCTCGCGGTGAACGCCTCATCCTCACAGCCTCTACAACAACTCCGATCGGCCACCATGCTTTGTGCACTGTGGTGAGGGCATTGTCATTGCAGGCTTCTACAACAACCCTTGTAGCATGTCATTTACCACATGGGTCTGCTACATAAGCATCAAATAAATGAAGTTACAATTTTATAATGGTGAAAGCTACAGTGAAGTAAAAATGATAGTATAATGATAACTTAAATATTTTTATACACGGACTAGAGTGAAACATATCTTATAATTCAAAAGTTCAAAACATAGTTAACCAAAAGTTTAGATACCTTTACCCTAATTTTATGTATGATTAAAAAATTGAACTCATATCTCTTTATTTAACTAAAGACCACTCTACTACCATAGCACCATCAAACTTTATCAAAATGATAAATTTTATTATATTTATTGTTATTTATATTACAAAATATATCATTATTATAATATTTTATATTTTAAAAATTATTTTTATAAAATATACTCCTTTTTTGTTAAAATAAAAAATAAATAACTCCATTTTATTCTTCATGATATGCTCAAAATTATGTTAATTAAAATATTTAAAAATATCAATAATTTCAACGTATTCATTCATATATAATATTTTTCTTATAGTTCTTCATAAGATAATTTTATTTATGTAGCAATTAAGAAGTACAAGTGATATTTTGATATATAAATTTAAATAATTTATAATTTTAATATATTTTAATTGAAACTTTAATTAGATCAGAAATTAAGAAGTTTGGCCAAATCAGTAATTAATGTTAGGCAAAGCATAATTTTTTATTATTAAAAAAATATCATTAAAATAATATCATAGTTTCTATGATTTTTAGCAACTAATCAAACAAAGTGTTATTTTTTAATATTTTTTAAAAATATTACTAAAATAATATTACGGATTATATGATTTCTGATAATTTATCATAATGCATGAAAAGGAATATTTCTTGGTATCTTATAAAATACCACAAAAATAAGTTAATTTCTTAATTATATTTTTTAACATATAATTATGAAGGATATCCTAGATTGAAAATTTGTTAGATAAAATCTAATATGAAATATACCTCTTTAATTTAATAATATACATAAATATATGTTAAAATTTAACTTTTAAATAATGCTCAATATTTGGACAATATATAATTTGTTGTGGTGCATTAACACAAAGAACACAACAAGAAACAAATAAATATTTAAGCCTGTAGGGATTGCCTTTTGATAATCTTTCTCTCAATGCATTACTTACTTGATTAGCGCATATATAGATTAAGTAACGATGGGAACCATCTTGTAATAAAAAGAGTAAAGGTGGATTATCTTAAAACAGATCCATCTAAGTTATTGAATGTTATAAATTTTATGCTAATGTCTAATTGTTTGCAAATTAGTTTAAGTAGGGTTTAATATGAAAATTTTCCTTTGGATGAAGGACGTTTGTGATGTTTGTGTGTTGGATGCATATTGAAGCCCAAATTACCTAAATTCTACTGAACTTTCGATAGTAAATTTCTACTTTATTAATTAAAAGGGTAGCAACAATCAGTTAGTCATTTATGAATGTAATCTAAGGTTGAAAATAGTGAGACTTGACTAATTTGCTTCTAATTATGAATCACACATGTCATAGGTATCTTGAATATAAAAAATAAATATATAAATTGATATAAAAAAAGTTGCAAGATAATAAAATTGAGTATGTATTTTTTAGGAACGAAGACTTAATAGGTTGCAAATAACTTGTGATGGTTTCAATGATAACCATCAAGTTTATAGTTAACCTATTAATTAGGAATTTTGATCCCTTGATATTTATCATAGGAATAGATAAAATAATAAGAAAAAATTTTAGAAAAAAAAGGAAAAATTGAAAATAACTTTTTTTTTATTTCTCACATCTAAGACTATGCCTTTTGGATCATTAGATTAAAATCCAAAGTTGAAGAGAGAAATAAAGAATATCACTACTATATAAATGAATACATCTTTCTAATGTACTTCCATGGGTTTCAAAATGAAGAGGAGTTATCGCCCTTTTCACTCATGTTTAAAAATTGGGAAAGGTTGATAGACTTATGAAAGCAGATATTGTTTATCGACTTGACTAGCTGACTAACTGAGTCAGAGAATGAGGTATTGATTCTATACTTACAGTTAACAAAATAATGGTTAGGAAAGTGAGGGGTTGGGAAAGGAAACCATTCTAGTCTCTAGGAGAGGGTGGGATGGAGTTTGTCATTTTTGTTGCTTGTTTGAGAGTAAGCATTATATAATCTCAAAGATCCTTTTTTTTAAAAAAAAGGGAATATATTACTTATTTTTTTACCACATATGCTATTTTGTTTTGACATGACACCTTCAAAAAAATGAAGTGTTTTTTGAAAAGAAAGTCATTCACAAATTTCTTGGAATAAGCTTTTGATTCCTTCATTATCAAAAATTTCTTATCATATGAATAATTAGGTACTATAGGCAATTTAATAGAGTCTTTGCTCACTATAAGGCTAGATGAGGAAACCAGCTAATCAAAATTCATCACTATGGTTATTCAATATACAAGAATTTCTATTTTTGAATCGAGGGTTCATAATGTAAGACTTCTCTAGTCTTACCAATTTTTTGAAAACTAAAGCGGTAATGCCCATGGATAACGCCTACGACCATTGCAGCAGTCGTTATCACGAACAAGCTAGAGGAGGAAGGTATTTACGCAACCTTCTCTGCTCCTCATTGGAGCCATTCTTCGAAGGACCACGACGGCTAAAACCCCCTCCTCCTCTTATACACCTCATTGGGATGTCCTAAGGCATCGATCCCAGTCTTCTCTCTCTCTTCATCCTACTAGGTACGATTCTCTTGCTCTTTTTTTGGTATATAGAGATCGATGGATTTAGAATTAATAGATATTTTCTTAGCCGTGGACATTTTCTTAAATTTATCTGATTTTTTTTAATGTTTGCTTACTTCTTTTGATTCGGTTACTCTGATCCATATCCGTCACATTCCAATGAACTCTGCAGTGCTGAAATTGAGCTTTAATTATTGTTCTACTGATTTTTTTATGTTAAATTTGACCTGAAGCATTAATTAAAGAATTCTTGGGTCGGCTGTTGCTTCCTTCTCCAATCGAGTTCATGAATAGTGTTTCCAATCCTTCTTATTATATCATGTGTTCTATAAAGCCTCTTGCAACTGTTTGTGTGGGCTTCCCTATGGTTTTGGTAGTTCAAATATTCAAGGCTTTTTGGCTTTTCTTTCATCCCTCTTATTTTCTAAATGATGGCTGTTAACTAGTTCTAGTAAATAGTTATTTAGGAATGCTGGTTGTCAGGGAGGCATCGATGGCCCATTGTTGAGATGAATCCTCTCATTTGATTGCTTATCCGGCAATTTGTTGAACCCATGAGCTTCTTAAATCATATCATTCAGTGCATAATAGACTGGTTTTATCTTGTAACTGACAAGTAGACAAAGTATTAGTTTCTTTTTTTTTCCAACCCAACCACTTTAAATCAAGTTCGGGTTCAGGACTAGGTTTGGGATTATTCTAGTCCATAGGTGAGCTCTATCTGCATTATTTGGGCTAATATAAGTTAAAATAATCAAGCCCCAAGTTGGATTCAGGACTAGACTTGGTAAGATGATAGAATTGTTTGGCACTATAACTTTTAGAAATTAAAAGAATTTAAATATTATGTTATAGGTGTCAGCAACCTAAATAGTTGAATTGGACTTGTGGATTAATGACAAAAGGTAAGTAAGTCATTTATCACTAGTAATTTTTGGTAAATTGCTAAATATTACATTTGAATGAATCACTATATAGTTTTAAATATTATTGATTATCTGCATTGATTTCCACTGCTTCATTACATGCATTTGAATATGTAGTATTATTATTTTGAATTTCAGTTGAATTTTGCAAGTTAATAGTGCTTGTGCAGAATAATTAAGTATGGCATGTTCAACCCAAAAATAGTGAAAATATTTATGCAAGTCATCATTTAGCACTTGAATATGATAAGATAGTAAAAATATGAATATGAAATGTACAGTTCGCTATAATATTACATGATGACATGACGATATAATGACATGATACACCCCATGTGGTGTTCTATTCTGGCCCCGTCACAAGCACATATGTGGCCATAGCATGAGACCGAGGTATATTTGTAACAAAATGAGCATAAATGATAATGATAGAGAAAATTTGGCATTGATTAAGTCTGAAAACCGAATTTGAGGCCTAATATGGCAGAAGCTTTCAACATCTTTTAAGAATGTTAGTGATACTAAATATCAAGGAAACATGTATGTATTACCATATGAAAATTGATGAATCAAAATAGACTATATTTTGAGATTCTTATAATATTTTTATTTTAGGCTTACTTATTAAGTGAGAGCTCATTAAACTCTCAATGATTGTTTTTCAGAGCCAACGAAATGATAGGAGACTTGGATAGATTGAAGCTTGCATTTGCTTAGAAGGATTTTGATTTCTAGTTATGCTTATAACTAAAACTTATGTTTTATCTGGATTTGTAGTAAGAATGACATTATTGACTTTATGACATACTTTATCTTTTGCCCTCTATTTTGTTGTTAACCTTTGGCTATTGGTCACCTTACATACTTTGCATGCGGCGGGTTGCCGCCTCTTGGATCCACCATTGGGTATAAGGCATGACAAAAGCATTGATAGGAATATTGGGGGTTTGAAGCCCTCTCCATCCACGGGGTCATAAGTTCTTTCTTGCGCTATATATAGATAAGAACTAATCGAATCAACTTAACTGATATGATGGATGGAATGGGTATTCCTAATCCTAATTAGAATGCAACAACATAGGGATTCATATGTAAACATGGTCTCTATTTACATACACTTGAATAATCCCTTCTCATAATAAGAATATAAATAACAGTATTCTAGTCTAGTTTGGTATGGAATGAACTTATAATCTAATGATTAATTCAATTCCATGATTATACTTTGGGTTAACATAAAGCTTTATAATCAAATCATTTTTCTATATTTTCATATAGCACAAAATAAGAAAATATACTATAAATTCTCTAAGCATAATGTGATCATAGCCATGACCTATTAAGAAATTGAAGAGAAGATAGAATATATATATATATATAGATATTTGTTAACCTAATGATTGGAATAGCCAGTTTAGCCTCCTCTATTAGATATAAACATTAATTATTTTCAACTAATAAGGAATATAGTAATCATCTAGTTATGCAAATTATAATAAGCATGTTGTTACCATGTCCGGTAATATAAAGTAACTAACATTTTAACAGAATTATCATCCAAAATTCATAAAAATGCCTAAGTGAAAAGCTTGCATGCTTGATTTAGTGCTTCATAAACTCATCATGTTTAAGTCAAAGAAATATTCTTTTTAACTTGAACATATGAGAACAATCATTTGACTGATTAAAAAAGAGAGTTGACTCAAACAAATTGTTTTTTGACTCACCATATAATCCGAATCATGCCTGATCATGTGCTTTTTCTAAGAAAAAAGGAAGCCAATTTACATGGAATTTTTGTGTCCGGTTACCAACTTGGCCATGTCATGACTTGACTCAATGATCTTATTGAATATGGTTGAATTTTTTAACTACTTGTACCATTAAACCCAAAGAGAGTTCAATGTAGTTAATGGAATCAAGATCCATATTTACATGAGTTGTGGAATCCACCATGGAATTTATATCTAGATTGAAGCATAGAATTGGATCATTTCTTGGATATCTAACATTAAGTTAGCATATTTAAATATGTCTATCAAAGTTTGAGAGAAAATGGTACAAATCTTGCATCCAATTTGCTAACTTCACAGGTAGAACTTGCTACACTTGAATAGTGGATTTTACTCAGATCTAGCTAGGCCTGTAAAAGTCCCACATTAATGATATGAACCATTGGATTTAATTTATTGCATAAAATATTTAAATATAAAAAATATATGATTTGAAGACCTACAGTGCAAATATCAAGTGGTCAAATAATTTAATTTAGATATGAAAAAAAATGTTTTCCCCCTTTTACCTCTTAATGCGTGGGCTATAGGGATTTTCAGGTCATATGATTTTTAGGATTTAATCATTTTAAAAGTTGTAGATCATATTTAATAGCTTGGATCATTTATATGAAATCTTATGATCCAATCAAAATTTGATCAAATCTAAATAGAAATCAATTTGAGTGTAACCAAGTCAAGCTCTCTTTCTTTCTATATAATACCTATTTCAATTAATATCTACTTTCTCTACTCACATGTAGTCCTTGGACCTAGGTGAAACCCAGCATGGCCCTATATATGCATGCCTACATTTGAATCTTTTTTTGTTCATCTACTCCTTGATCACAAAAAGGGTTTCAATTTTAGACATAGCCTATGAACTGATTTGAACTTGTTATGAAGTTACAGGTTTATGTTGAGCATAAATGGGTTTAGGTCAAAATCAGGTTAATCCATTAAATATGATTAATAAATAAGTCATGTATCGAATTAACCCACTAACTCTAAATTAACTAGCAATTGACTCAATTATTAAATGGATTAATTTGTGCAATACGACCACAAATCCGAACATGACCCATTAGATCTATTTAACTTATTTGAGTTAATCTCACCCTTCTTTTATTTTCAGCTATCATAGATCATGATTAAATTATTTCATAATTGTTCTATGATAGTAGATATATAATTATTTTTTAATTGAATTAGCATTAGACAAGTCACACTAGTTATAAAGGTTAGATGGAACAAAATCCTATTTCAAGTTATACAAGTTGAAAACATATCATACATTTATGCCAACCTAAACACGATCTGATTGTTAAGCCAGTTATACAGGTTGTATTACACAAATCAAGTTCAAGTCTAGATTTATGATATAACTAATATATGGGTCAGGCTTGGATTGATCTATTTGTTGTAATACTCTTAAGTTGATATAGTCCATTTATAACTCGTTGATATCATTTGCCACCCCTAATCACAAATGACTAGTATAATTCTCTAGCAATAAATACTTCCAGAAGCCGATGCAAAGGAGAATATTAGAAACATATAGGAATTCATTGGAGACAACTAGCCAAAGGGAGCATCATTTTCGAGAAATTATTGGGTAGATGTAGTCTACCATATAGGATATAAATCAGGTCAATTAGCAAGCACTACATCAATTTTTGATTAAAATATTCTTATGGCAAAAAAAATAATTTAGCTCTAATCTTGGTTAAACTAAAAGTTAATTTGGCTACTAAAAATTTTCAGAATTTGGATGGAAATCCATCAAAACTAACATGACACTAACTAATTGGTCTAGCTTATACCCTATGTGATAAACCAAATCTTCTCAACAATTTTTTATCATTTCTCACGTCAGTATATCCTCATTTAAGAGTGAATGTCTCCTCATAGAGCACTTTCTTGAGATAGATGAGCCATTGAACCGCCAATGGTCGTTGAGGAGATGAAACACCCGTATGCTAATATACCAATGTTCATGCATGAGTGATGCTTTTCTTCCCAACGACTCCAACTACATATATAGACATAAGAAAGTTACCTCGACACTTTCAAGTGATGCTTTTCTTCCCAACGACTCCAAAATTACCTCATTGGTTAATTTAGCAAATTAGGGATGTTTAAACTCAGCCTTAAATGTGTCAGTTTGCGATATATATGAATTAGTGATAGTTATGTAAGTTGATTTTCTAGAACAATAGAACCAATTACTATTAAAGGCCATTTGATTCATGGTCATCCATTTTGATAATATGAGATTACCATGCAAGTTACTATGTTAGGTAATTAACATAGTAATCCGGATGGTAATATTTGATTCTGATATTCTAAGATTATCATAAAGTATAATAATCTAATTATTTTTTAAAAAGTAGCATCTAAGATTACCAAAATTTAGCAATTAATATTATTTATATTATACATATTATTTCATATTTAACTCAAAAAAAAGACAGATACTTAAAAGATAAAAAAATTATAACAAAATACAAATAGAATTCAAGAATATAATAATATAAAATATTATATTTTTAGGAATTTAAGTTAATATTATTAAGGCAAATCATGATAATCTTCCATTTATAGTAACATGATTACGAAATGCAAAATTATCATAAATCTTAATAATATTATATTATCACAAATCAAATGCTACATCACCATGTTCTTATCGAAAGAAAGAGCTGACTAAAAAATATTCTTCACATCAAGATAAAAGAGCATCAACATCCAAGTTTTGCCAACCCTAAGCAATATAATCTACGTTGCACCAAAACAATATATAAAAAAATATTACTAGTGCCATCGGTAAGCCTATACAATTATACCTCCTGTTTGGAGATAATCACGGAAGCCCACACGTGCGCGCGTCAGAGAGAATATGTTTCAGCACGTGAAGCGTCGATTATGGACTAGGGTACAGTGACGCACATGTTATCATGTTGTAGATTCTGCAAATCTTAGATGCAGGTTTTCTTTAATAGCCTTTTTGGAGACGATAATCTTTCGTAACCTCTATACAACGCAAACCTATGCATCACAGTCGCTAGCTAATTAACTAATTGGATATGTTTAATTACAATGCGCCTCACATGTTCTTTGGTTGCTCATGTGCAACTGTACCCATGGGATTCCGATGATGGGGTGCGTCATGTTGGATGAGTGCTAAACAAGCTCTCAAAGAATCCAGAGAAATGCAAACCTTTTGTTTCCTCCAGTCACGCTGGGAAACGCCATCTTGAATGAATAGAGACGGCACTTCACTCCCAAGGACATCAAAATATTGGAGATGGAATCCGCACGGTTATCCACCAGGAGAAGGAAGCGAAGTTGCAGGTGCCTGCACTTGTGAAGAAAGGAGCACACCTTGCTGGGAGAGTCAATTGCAGGGGATGGAGAGAAGTAGCTAGATTTAGAGGATGCAATTGATAAATCCTGCGAGCAGCTGGCCTGTGTGCTGATTGGGTTTTCTTACTTGTTATTGACATCCTTCCATGCACGTTCTACAGTAAAGCTGCAAATGGGTTAGGTAGATTTATGATCCTAACCATCTTGACCTCTTCTTCAAAGTTCATATGGTTGGGCCAGATCCAAATATCGGACTTGTACTATATTTTGGGTCAGGTTTAGGTTTCATAAATTTTAACCTGACTCGATTCCATTAGATCCATATATATACATAATAAGACTCTAGGTTTCTTAATAATTATCTAACCTAATATGACTCGGATCCACTAACATGTTTTAATAAAGAATTTTGCTATGATTTTTTTTTATTTTTAATATTAAAAATATCAATCGTTCGATTTTATTTTAAGAGATGTAGATATTTTACTGGCAATCAATTTGTGCTAGTGCATGGTTGTGTGCTAAAAAAGATAAACTTCATGAACTAATGTGATAAAAAAGAGTGGTCTAATGTACTGTAACAATATGTGGTGGATGCAGAGAGGCAGGCTTCCGATCAGAAGGTCGAGGAAAGAGGCTTTGATAGGCGCTGTTGCACTTTATTGCTATAATAGGGCCATCAGTACTTTTGCAGAGCCGCTAATGCGGTGAGGCCGTGAATGAAGTGATAGCTCTCATAGAAAAATTGAGAAGATATCAACTCCGCTAAGGAAATAAAGAAGATAATAACTTCAACTAAGATGGTAGCTTTAATGAAAAAATGGAGGAGATGATAACAATGAAAAAGGACTACTTTAGTGCCAAGAGGAGGCAGCCTTAGAGTAAGAAAAAGATATGTGCTTTTGTTGCTATAGCTAGTTATGAAAGTTAAGCCAAAGGATCCTTCTCATATCAATGGTTCTTATTAATTTATATTTTAAAAAAATAATAAGAAAGGAGTACTATAATAAAATCCTTCACTCTCTTATACTTTAGCAAAAGATTTTCTTGTCTCATCCATAGTTTTCCTCCATTTAGAAGAATATGGTTTTGCAAGTTTCTCATACAGGTCCAATTTTTATTATTTTATTAAAATTTGATAGGCATCTTCATACATAACCTTTGTATCGTATAAAATAAATAAAATAAAATTAAGTATTGTATGCTAACTCTGATCATGATATTCTTGTGAACATACAAGAGTCAGATCCGGACTTAATCCCAACTTAATATATCTGATTGAGTTGAAATCTTACATGACCTTGACTTAGCCTGAAAAATTTGTTGGGTAAAATATTTTTCATATATACGATCTGATCTGATCATATATTAGATTGGATCTGAATCCAACATTAGAACCTGAAAAAGGAATCAAGTTAAGTTGGGATCAAATATGAATGATAATCTGTCCCAGAGAAATTTGCAGGCCTATGCCCACCACCTCCGTCAAGGCAGAAATTTAAACAAGGTCTTCAACATTTATGGTTTGGTGGATTATTTAAAGTTACAAGTCTTAAAAATAGTTGATTTCTTTTTTAGTTTTAAAACGAATATGAAAGCAGTCTGTCCCAGAGAGATTTAATTTCATCTACTACGCTGTAATATTGTTCTTTTCCACGAAAGAAGATTAAAGCACTGCCACGTAAATTAGAATGAACAAGAATGTTTGCATGGCATTCATAGCCAAAATATGCAGACATCACAGTCTCCCAGTAAGTTGAATCTCCCATCCACTTTGGAGCAAACATATTGTAAATGTTGCTTGAAGATGATGAAAACATCATCTAATTATACCTTAATGATCCTAAGTGCAAATTCGCCGTGTAATTCAGAAAATGCACCGTGGTGATCCAGAAGAAATGATGGGATCTCAGGAAAGATGGATAGAAGGAGAAATGAAAAGTGTAATATATTTAAAAACAGACTATAAAATAAGAGCACAATAATAGGTCTGACCCTCCTAAGTATCATGCAATGATGTTGCCTAAGGCTCGTCCATGCCACCGCACTGATGCCATCTGACTGCTGTGGGATGACGACAAACGACTTGTTTACGAGTTCTGACGACAAATGAATCGTTAGTGTAGCAAGTCTGTTACTTTGTGATCGGTTCAGAGTTCGGATGTACATGTTAAAAAAGTTTGAGGAGAAGGCTTTATTTTTGGCCCACGGTTTTGGTCCGCTGAAACACCAGCAGAACCAGGATCCTTGCTGTATTCCATCAGGAGATTCCTAAATGACAACACAACAAAAGCTTGGTTTCCGACTGCCTATCGGGCTACCCACAGCCTTTACAACTGTACATTAGCCAAAAGGATCATGGACTCTCAGATCCTTTATGCACGGCCGTACGCAGCATGGTGCTCCTAAAGTAGGGCGGGATGCAGGGTACCAACGTTGAACCATTAAAAAAGAAAAAAGAAAAAAAAAAAAACCCTTTCTTAGACAAAAATATACTTATAGCCCATATATGTATTAGTTACACATCACTAGATGGTAATTTAACAAAGTATTTGTTGTTATTTCTATTTCTCAGTTGAAATAAGGATGATGCTGTGATACCTCAAATTTATTCACACATTGGATGGGAAATAAATGTGCTATGCGCTTAAGTCCACTTATTATCCATTAACTTTTACTTGAGTTTTTAAATTACATGATTTCGGTCCACTAATAAAATTAATAAGACCAGTAGATGGGCTTGTAACGTTACAGATGCTTACACACACATAACATGCAAGTGAGAGAGTTTAGAACAGTGAATATATCATGATGCATCAATTACTAATTTGTAAATTTTTTCAGCCATTAGTGTATTAATATATCTTGAATTTGTATATAAGGACAAGAAAAGTCTAATAATACATTACGACTATTGTTTTTGAGCAAGCCTTTTGAGACTAACCAAAGATCAATCATGATATTTTGATTGGATAATTAGATCAAATTCGAGCCCCTTAGTGAAGAGTACATCAAGACTTAAATAAAAGAGTATAAAAGGATCCATATTGGTTTGTATATAGTCTATCTTAAATATTTATTAAGGTCTAATTAATCAAACTAACAATTCTCAACTAATCTTTTAAAATAAGATCCTCAATCATTACAAAGCTCTTTCTTAAAACTTTAGGGGCTGACTAACCTCGCATATATTTACTTCATTCTTGAATGCTAACCACTGCAAAGTCTGTCTTTGTCCTCTCTAATGATATTCTATTAACTTCTCATGGTTCTAAATTCTTTAGCATTGCTTCGTCATTGGACGCGAAATTCAAATACCTTCTTCTGCATTAGTTGCCATGGTCCCGCAACCGAAACCCCTTACGTTTACTCTGACACTGCATTGAAATCTTCTAAATATTCCAAGCTAACCTGTCCTTTGTCTTCATGTTTAATTGAGATAAATCCTTGATCTTCAAGTTTAATTGAGCGCTTGATATTCTTCTATGATTGGCTATGTTGATGCGTGTCTAAGAGAATCATCAAATCCCACTACCAGACAAAGAAGAACATGTGTTTGATTTTGACAAACTCATCTTCAACCTCCCTTTCCCAATAAATTAAGGTGACTGCTCTAAAATAAATATTGGATGGTGAGGTTGAAAAGAATCTAAGGACTCAATTGGCGGCTTTTTCATGTTAAGAAATAGTTGAACGAACCCAAATTTAAAGGGTGCTAGGTGCCTTTTTATTTGTTTATCCATTCTTGTGAGCGGGCTCCCTTGATTCTTGCAAGTGATTGCTCGAATTAGGTGGATAATGCCAGGGGTCAGACATAAAGATAACAAAGCATAGGCTTCGTATTAAAACAACAAACTTACAAACACCGTTCTTTTGACATAATGGGGCCCTTGGATTGGGTTTTGTATGGTACATGTCATGCAATTCTGTAAGCCAAGCATACCAAATCCAAAAGAAAGCTGTCTACCTTAAATTAGACCTCAAACTTTCTTCCAGAAACTTTCTTCTTATTCGACCCAAAGCATTATTTTTCTTCGTCACCCTGCCTAACCATAAGCGCCCACCGACACGATAATACAAAGCTTCCTTTCTTTTTGGTTGGCCAAATATTGGGTCTAGGCAAAATAGGAAAGCGTTCTTGGCAAAATGCTAATTTTTAATGTGAAATCTTGGTCATCGACCTAAAACAAAGAAAGGTTTGTCTCATAAATGGACAAATTTTGTTGGAGGTTCATATGGAAATGGTTCGCTAGTATGGGGCGACTCTAGCTTTGTAAGATGTTAAGGTGTTGATTTGCAGAACTAACCCATTTTGTGTATCTTATTCACTCGTTCAATTCTGCCAAAGAGAAACAAATATTTTCTAAGTAAATTTCTCAATTCCTTCTCACCGATGTGGTATTGTTGCTGGATTTCATGGTACTCTCCATTGGTTGCCTATAAGGGAGGAGCACATGGTATAATTTAATTATGAATTAATCGGATGATAGATTATGTTTCTTAATTTAAAATAAGTACTAGTAGGTTTAGGACATTCTAACTTCCATGCACATGTCCATCGCTTTCACCAAGCCCCTTGTCAATTTGTTTTATGAGGCGGCAAGAGGAATAATAATGTTTTGGCTTATTCGAGACCAAAGTCCCTGCGGTTGGCATTGACAAATGTAAAAGCCCTTGTTATCATGCAATATTGCTGCAAGACCAAGCTCAAAATGTGTTTTAATGATCCGTACATCAATCCTTGAAAATGACCCAAAATTACGGCCAGTTATCACACGCTCACCAACCGTCTCTAACTTTTGTATATCATCATATTATGTCATCACAACGATAGCCTCACGTACCTAAGACTTCAATTAAAAAAAAATTATTATTCGGACTCCTTAATCTTGTATAAGTACTAACAATTTTTTTTCAGTATATAACCGATGTAGGAATAAACTCGTCGGCTTAAAGATCCATATCTAAAACACATAGAGCACATCTGTAATTAATTTACATGGCCATGAACTAAATTCACTATGATACTATTTGTCACAACTTAGGATCTCGTACAAAAAGGCTAGTTAAAAAGTATTTATTTGTACTTCTTGATTTTATAAAAGTACTCGAAATTTTTTCAATACATAATAAGTATGGAACTAAATGCTTACTAATAGGAGTAGTAAAATTAAATATGACATGCAAGCACAACCGGAACTGAACACGAAATAAATAGTTTCAAATTGATCTTAAGTGAAGTATGTGTTGCAAACATGTCAATATGATTATAATACAAAATAATCATATTATGTCACGATTGATCTATCAATCAAAAAGTGATCCGTTTAGGATCCATTTAGTTGATGACATATTTAGTAGGTCATATTAAGCAAGTTTGATCGTGTTTATTCGCATTAAGTAAGTCATGTTTGTTCCTGTTGAATGAATGATGTCATATCAATCTAATATGATTTGCTCAGTAAGTAAGTGTAACATGCCATGTCATGTTACACGTATAATAATCATGTCAAATTCATACTTAAATTTTTAGTTTGATTAATTAATTGTATTATATTTTTGTCAATCTATATACTATTATACTTTAGTTTTGATGCGAGTATGAATACAACACGAAAACACGGACTAACCTGTATCATCATTTTTATTTTTATTTTTTTTTTAACATCTTTCTTCTTTCAGGGAAAAGATTTGGGAATCCAATTTTATTAAAACAGGACGATGTAAAGGCTTATAGCTGAGGCCAGAAGGGTGATAAAAGAAATGGAGGGGGGAGTCTGACAAGGAGACATAATGCTTCTCAAATTTACAAGGAAAGAGATGTTGTGGTTGATTTCTATAGATTGCCTAAATTGATTTCTGAAAACTCTGGCATTCCCGTGGGGCCAAATGGATGAACGGGTTAACTGCAGCGAGAAGTTCCCAGCCATAGCACTAGCTGGGACGCAGAACTTACAGCACGCCCACACCAGAAGATTGCGAAAAGTGCCTCAAAAGCTGCTGAGATGAGCTGTAGGATAGAAGTAAAGGCGGTCCGTGTCTTCAAAATGAGACCCAGAGGCCCAGAGGATGCTTGTGACTCGTCTAAGCGCACTGCCAATGTCTTCTATTAGGTTTCTTGTCGCTAGGGTTTTGTTTGAACTGAGTAGTCGACAAAAAAGTTCAGACCTCAATGGGGATCGGGCACTTCCAGATGACAGCTGTGTGAGGTAAAATGAATCCTCTGTGATGGAAGTGATAAGCATGGTTGACGGAGAAGGAAGAATTCCAAGGATGCCACGCCAGACACCACTTCATCTTGTATCAAAAGATGCCCACTAATTTTGATGTCTATGAGAGACAAAATCCCTCTGATGATGCTGTCCAAGGTTGTCTTCCTTTATTATTACTGCAATTGAGAACTAGATTCTCACGTAAAAGTTTACTCGTGCATCACCTTTCAGAGGAAGCGCCACTTAGGTGGGATAGATCTGTGCACCAAATTTAAGCTGATTTCTTGAAGCCACCATGTTAGTCAAATAGTTAGCTACTTGATTTGTTCTCTAAATTTTTGTTGACATTTGAAATTTATGACATCTTTCAATAAGCAATTTGATACTTTAGCAGCAGAGTACTCTGATGTGAATTAATCAAATGCTATATTTGAACAAAAGTTTGATGCATTTTTATGCTTCACGGCTTTGATGTATCCAATTCGCACATAAAAACATAACTAATAACCATTTAAGAACTTAGAAACAAGAAAGTCCGATCAAAATCAAGGCCAGAGAAGGGCTCAAAAAGCTCTAATTCTTGGTATTAAACTCTACCTGTACTATACGACATCTTCTCAGACAAGTTTTCCTAAATAATATATATAGAGAGAGAGAGGTAGACTGGTTATATTAGATTCAATTATCTTTTCCGTTCTTAAATTTATACAATTTATAAATCTTAAAGATAGAAAGTGTTAAAAAGATGGGATGACTCCAGAATCTAAATGGATTCAAAAATAGGAAAGATAATTGAATCATAAACTTGTCTATATTCGAATGTAGCCAATTTTATCTCATATATAAAGAAAGAAAGAGATAGATTTAGCTACATTCGAATGTAGTTATGTTTAAATCTAATTACTTTTTTTCATCCTTAAATTCATTCTGTTTACAAATTCTAAATATAAAAAAAATAAAAATAAAATAAAATAATTTTAGAATCTATATGAATTTAAGAATGAAAAAGATTATCATATTCTATGTTTGATTATATTCGAATATAGCAACACATGTTGACGGTTAGAATTGCTGATTGAATCAAAAGTTTTATGAATCATAATTGCAACCTCCGAAATGTTATGAAGCGAATAACATCAGCCAGCAAACTTTCAAAAAAAATATGGCTCACACTTGCCAATGCCCATGCGGGACGGAGATGTGCATGGCAGGATGACATCGTATACGGGTGTTTCTCTTTGAAAATATAAATTGACAGACATTCACCCTTGATGCCAGATTGGACACGGTGAATCAAACAAATTCCTCGCTAAAATCCAAACAGTAACATCATTTGCATTTATGCCTCCTGACCTAGGTGGCCAGCCCACAGGAACAAAAAGACAACCCGCCAGTGGCTTCCTGGTGATTAATTAGCCACGACAAACCGGGCCCCATCCCCATACCCACCCGCTCCCCCACCTCCTCCTACTCCCCTCCGCTCTCCCGTCCTATCCACCGTCGCCCCATTCCTCTGGGCCCCCACCTCCTCCTCCCTCACGGTGGGCCCTACACCCCCACCTTTCTATATATTCTGGCCCTCCCCCCTCCGCTACCGTCACAGCAAGCGCGCAGCAATGGCGAAGAACGGGAACGGGAAGCTGAGCAAGCTCAAATGCATGATCAAGCGGTGGCACTCGTCGAACAGGATCGCGCGCTCCTCCGCCGTGGAGGTCGGCGGCGGCGGCGGCGGCGGTGGGGGCTCGGCCTCGTCGAGGTCGCAGGACGAGGACGCGTGGCAGTCGGCGTCGTTCCACGGCGACGAGGTCCCGTCGGGGCTCCACCCCGTCTACGTCGGCAAGTCCCGCCGGCGGTACCTCGTCAGCTCGGACCTCGTCGACCACCCCCTCTTCCGGGTCCTCGTCGAGAAGTCCGGCGGCTCCGACGGCGACGGCGCCGCCGCCCCCACCGTGGTGGGCTGCGAGGTGGTGCTCTTCGAGCACCTCCTCTGGATGCTGGAGAACGCCGACCCCCAGCCCGAGTCCCTGGACGAGCTCGTCGAGTTCTACGCCTGCTGAGGCGGCGGAGCACCAGACTCTCCAGCTCATGATATGTTCGCGAATAACTTGTCCAGTTTATTTTCATGTAGCATTAGGGACTGTAAAATTTTCATGATGAGAAATGAGGATTCATTAACCCGTTCCACTCTAAGATGACATGATTGGGTATTAATTCCATGACGGTCTTCTTCTTTATTCTCTTGTTAAATATTTTATGTTGTTGATGTAATCTCGCTTTTTGAATGTTCCATGAAATAATTCTGTAAAATTTAATTTAAACACTTGTGTTATATTTGTCATCTCCTCCAATAGATGGTTAGATTTTGGTGTTACACGGTGGTTTCGTTTGATTACACGACACTGTGAGCAGAGGAGCAAATGAGGCTCATGATGGATGGATGTGCATGATATGTCACCTGGATCTTTGCTTTCGGAGATATCCTTGTCAACCAGCTATGCTAGAAGGTACAACTTAGCAGCATTCATTTATTATGGATGTATGGATGTCGCACCTAACTATGACTCTTGGTGTGAAGAGGTTGTCATTGTCCCGTTTGATGTCTTAGTTGTTCGATCGGACGTGGGTTGTATATTACTCACCTAACTTGGGAAATCATGAACCATCATTTGGATGTAACGCCAGTCTTCCATGTCACGCCTATGAGTTCCGACATATCTATAGACATCAGCATTTATGTTCTATGTTTTGTTTTGATCTTTAGATCCAAGAGAGTTTTGGCAGGTGCCATCCAACTATCAAACTTAATCTCATTGCTAATGGCATAAAGCTTGCCTTCTTCTTGCATGTTTTCTGAAGTTCCATTGCCACTTCTTCTTTAGCATAATGTTGCTCCAACCACCAATTCAATATGAGGCCCATTTGTTTATGGTTGTTATTTTTAATAAAGAACTCATCAGAAAGCATCTTGTAAGGGGGTAAAAACTATAATATGTAAGTTTGACTAAATATTGTTGGTTAGAGGATTTTGGTTGGAAGGTAGGAATGTATTTTGACATTGTCCATAACAAATGATACCACATCCAATATCATCCAGACCCTGGGAGATGAATGTAACTGCTTTAATTTCTGGTCTTCTACAGCCAGGATAAATGGTGGGGATCGAGAAGAGGATGCTCTAACAACATCCATTAGATATCATTCACAAGGTGAGTAATATGACAAAAAGCCTTTTGTTCAACATCTAAATCTAGAGAAGAACAAGAAAGAAGGATTACAGGGATTGTTGATCTCAAAATTCCAAGATTTCTAGGATACCATATTCTTCTTCTGTTAAATGTATCACCTTAATTGTGTTTCCCTTACAAAATATCAAGATGCCTTTTAAGTTAAGCTCTATGCTTGCATGTATGATTAATTGTTTCAAGAAACAACTTGTAGGCAACAATCTATATTGGCTGCCAAATCTCGAGCAAAAAGACATGAAAGGTTAAAAAAGTTTTGTTAATTTATACCAAAATGAGAATTGCCATTCAAATGGGAACATGACATGACTTCATAATCCTGAGAAAGAAAGTCCTATCCTTTTCACATGAAGCCATTTAATGTAGAGATGACCTGTTCAACATTTTTCATCTGAAAAAACGAATATATCCTATTCTTGCATTCCTCTGTGCCTGATGCCATGACTTGTCCACAAGAATAGTTCTCGGTATGAAAAATATGGCATTTCTAGAGTCTGAACTTATAGGCAGAATGACATAACTGCCCAACATGTCAGAGCTAAAAATGGAAAAAAAAAAAAAAAAAAAAAAATCTAAGGCTATTTAGTTAATCTTGTGTGAGAGATGGAGGTCAGGTTAGTTGAGACATCACCCTGTTGTGTGATGCCCTCCCATGTGCGCCGAGCGGACAACCCGGACTTCAATTCCCATATAAATCTTTGTCTAGAATGCTGACCACATGAACAGAAGAACATCATGAGAAGGAAACTAATCAGATAAAGAATCATTAAGTGCATGTGTGTTTACTTAGGGGTAGTCTTACCGAGAGGCTTGGAGCTAATTATTCAGTAAATAGGAAAGATTCTCTCCCTTATAGTCTGGTGGGAGTGATCAAGGGATAAAATGAAATCCAATGCCTAACTTGGGACAAAAGGAGATGCACAAGTAATTCTTCTATTTGGATGTTATAAGATTTGCTACCAAATTATCCAAACCAGAGCACGCAAGGATACTCTAATAATGTCTCCAGTTGTCGGGGGAAAATGATATTAATGTCTCTAAATTTGGCCAAACCAATCCACAGCTTTCTTTGGTGCATCCGATGCAAATTGATATGCATGTGCTACATCTCTGCTGGCTACTCTGTTCCATGCATGGCAACCGTTCTGATATTTGAAGTAAACATTAATACTGATAGCTTGTCATGAGCTTAGCTACATGATGTGATGGCTTTTATATAGAAAGGACTAGTGATTAGTGATCATATAACCTAAAAAACTTGGGAAACACCGTTATGAAATTATTAAGATGATGGTAATTAACAATTAGCAACTACAGCTGAAGATGTTAGTTAGCTTGCTGATAGTGTCTTGATGGTTGTATCAGAGCTATTGAAGCCTTTGCTATGATTGGAACTATTTAGACACATTGCATGCAAGTTAAATGAAATTTAAGAGAAAAATAGTTATGGCCGGATTAGCATAAGATGAGACTGTGCAGTGTTTGGCAGAGAAGACTTGGGCACAACTGTACTCAAGATTTCCATGCATGGCTGCATGGCCTGTGGTGCTTTGTGATTCACGCAGCACCTAGTTTTGCCTCGTATAGCACCAAGGATGTATTCTGGCTTGGCAAAGGTGGCTCCAAGCGCAGGCCAGTCTAGCAGTCCTAGGCACCCAAGAAGACCAGAAAGAGAGAGCACATGGCTTGATGGTTGTTGTGGGGCTATAAGAGGCACATGCCATGTCTCACGGTTTCTTTGTCCATATGAGAGTTTTTTTAATCAGAAAACCCCTCGTGAGGGGCATCAAATCCCCTGATCTGATCTCTCTTGTCCCTAAGGATATGAAAAGGAGAGAGAGAGAGAGAGAGAGAGAGAGAGAGAGAGAGACAAGAGAGCATGCACGCAATCAATTACTGATCCTTCGAATAGGAGATGAGAGCGGACAATGAGATAAGGGATGAACTCGAGGGATTGGATTCTGGTTGGATACAATGGGGCAAGCGGGAGACATCTTGGGCTTCTAGCGGGGAGACGCAGAATAAGAGAGAAGTCGTTTAATAATTCTCTTTTCTTTGGTAGATTCTTTTCCTCTCTTCAACTTTTGAACTTTCACTTGGGAAATAAGATGTGGCCCATGTGTTAAGCAAAAGATGGTCATGCCATTAATATATTCTACTTCTCTTTCTGCCTGGTCCCGTCTAATAAAATCATTCACAGTCCATTCATCCAAGGCTGGCTCGGAGAGCATTGGAACAGCAGGATAAGAACTAATTAAATCTATGCAATCTATTTTATCACATATTTTCAATGAGTAATATGAAGATGGTAGAGAAATCTCTCACACACAAATGATCTGGAAGGCTATTTAGACTCAAAGAAGCTAAATTTCTATGATAATCTTTTTACTTAAAAATTAAAAATCAACATTCCTTTTCTTGTTAATTTTATATTCCTAAAATAAAGTACAAATGAGATTTTTAAAAATAATTTGATGTATTTTAAACACCAGAATTTTAAATATCAATAAATATTCAGAGATTTGCATGAAAATATTTACTTTAAATAATCTTTAAATGCTAATTTAGACTTTCAGAACGACATACAGCTGATTTATGATCCCGTCAATAAACGATAGGCATGAAAGCCGAGTTGCCTCCAATTTTATTATTTTGAAATCCACGTTAGCTAATTGACTAATTAACTCATAGATTACATAAACAATGGCTCCTAAAGGGGAAAAAAGGCCTTTTGCTTTTTACGGTTGGATCAGTGGCACGATTTATGTCATTTGATTATGTTTATAATCTTAAGCACAAGATTTATGAGTATGCACCAGGTTCACGCCAAGCATAGTTTCATTTGGCCAGGGAACAACTGAGGAGCTTTGAGCCACAAAAACGCATGGGAGGAGGACAGCTGCTAGGAGAGGCAATGTTAGTACAATTATGCGGCTTTGGTAATTGCCTTGACTAATCTCGAAACACTGAAAAGGCGTTCATGGAATGATTGCTTGTTAGGCTCCATGCAAACTTAGTACTCCTTGGCAAGCGTTCGACTGACATTCTCTGCCAGTTCTTTAGCTGAAAAATCTATTTATCAAACCCAGTTACAACATGCCAAGCCACATCTGCCGGAGAGTGCTTAAGTGCTCCTAAAGATAGGCAAAATCAAAATGGATCACAAAATCATGGCACTACTTTAAAAAAATGAAATTTATTTTTTTTTTAAGAAGTGAAAACATACTTTTTAGCTCCTAACCTTTCATTCGAAATTTATTTTAATCTTTAAGCTTTCAATTGTTATGTTTTATTTCTTTCTATTTTTAAAATATTATATTTTTAATATTTTATAACATGAGATCCATTAGAATAGATAAAGTAACTGATGTACCATTTTATTAATCAATTCGCATCCATATTAAAGTGATACGCTAGTTCTTCTATCAATTTCAACTGCATCTCATGTAATGAAATTTTAAAAATAATGCACTCTTAAAATACCAAGAACTAAATTATAATAACTTGAAATTTTAAAATTAAAAAAAATTAAATAAGAGTTTTTAGTCTTTAAAAAAAAAAAAAGAAAGAAAGAAAAATCAAGAAACCGAGACCACCTCATGCAGGCAATCATACACATAGATTGCCTTGGAGAGAGAAGCTAAGGTCCGTAACATTTAGCATAAGATAATTATACTATGACCCATTTCTTTTCCAGTACTAATCGGTGCGACATTTGTTTATCGACCCTAAATAGCGTGGCCCAATGATCCCCCTTGAGCCCAAAACGTTGAACTCAGTACCAGCGAGATATATGGGGCTCAAGCCCAAAACCTCCAGGGGTAAAGCATGCACGAACTAGACGCCGTCCACTAGGGCAATAAGAACTTCGGGAACCGTAACCCAAGTACAGACAAGCATGGCGAGTCCCATCACCCGCTGTCAAAATGTTGAGCCTCTATATGAACCTAACGTTAAGTATAGGCAACGTCAAAGATAAAGACTGCACCTGAAAGCCGTGAAACACGCATGCACGATGAATCATATTTCATGAGTAAATGTCGAGGGCACAGGCGTTTTGACTGTGAAAAGAAATCTCAAGACCATCCCAAAGCATCAGGTACTCCCTGGATTCAGGTGGCAACGCTCTCTTGCTTGATGTAAGGGTGACAAGGATAGCCTTCTCAAATATTCCTAGTGCCTCAAACTCTTGATATGAGGGTAACAACTAACAGCTGCTAAAGACTTCGTCAGCTTGACAAGTTAATGCTTTAAATAATAACGCTTTCTGTGCTGCAAAGATGACAGTATCTTAGATGTGGGGGCTAAGCCCACCAAACTTCTTGTCTTGTTGTAAGATTCCAGGCGAGCACAACCATTTAACCAGGCCTTTGTATCTCAAGGATGAGAACCAGAGACCGTTTGATTCCAAACGAGCGCCACTGCTTAATCCAACGACATAAGACGAGGAGCTCAACTGGAGCTCAACTGTTCAGTTAGTTTTCACAATTCGACATAAAACAAGGCGCTCAAATGTTCAGATAGTTTTCACGGTTCCCTCCTTGTATGTCCTCTGTTTCTCCCACTCTTTCACTCCAAAATCGGACCATCCGAGACTTGACCACTCCCTTTTTTTTTTTTTGGTAGATTTTTTTATTAAACGAAGCATTTCTGGGAATTGAGCCTGAAGCTTTAGATAAACCTTTTCAGTTGCCTACCAACTTTGCTGAAACATCTTAAAAAATAAAATAAAAAATAAAAAAATTTAATAAATACTACATATATCTTTTTTTATTAAATATAATTAAAAAATAGTCATTAAATAACAACATGTGTCAAAAACAAATCAATTCTATCATAAAATTAATGCGAAGCCAATCAAATCTTATCAGGTTAATTTTAGATTGGTTATAGGATATGGTTGATTTGATTATGAATCCAAAATTCTATAATCAATCTTACTTAGGTTGATTTAAGAATTTGGTTTGAAACTAATTCAATCAGATTTTTGCTCACCCTTAAGTACGATCAGAAATATCCAAGAATATAAAGGCATGAATTTTTGGAGGCATCTAATTAAGCCTTGAGGCAAGCATTGCTCAAGCAAAAGAAACAAAAAGATTATAAGAATGAGAAAAAAAGATCCGAAGAGTTCAAAACAATTACAGATTCCATCATTAGCATTTCTATTAAAGCACACAATATATCTAGCGATGGTAATTATATGGATTTTGGGGTAGAGGATATATCTTCATCCGGAAACAATCTCTTCGTCCTTGACTATTTTCTGCTAGGAATCTCCAACTCTTTCCCTCTTTTTTTTTTTTGATATTGGTTGTTAATTTTAGGTTCAATTCTATTGAAAAAAAATTTCTTTATTTAGAACTTAAAATTTATTATGAAATGATGAACATTTAAAATATATTAAAAGATTCAAATTTAAAAACCTAAAGTATAATAGAATGTCCGAATTTATATAATTACATTTATTATTCATATACAATCAAATATAACCTAACTTACAGTGAGTATATAAATTTAAAAATTAAAAAAAATAATTAAGTGAATATATAACCAGAAAGCATCTGTTTAATAAGGATACAGAGAAAATACTACATTCAAATAAAATGGCTGGATTTTATAGATGGGCTCAGCGATAGATTTTCCAACCTCTTATCTCCTATTCTCGTATCTGACAGATTTTTAAAGATCATGCATCCCGTTTAAATCCTTCGAATCCATCTCCATCGGAGCAGTGCATCATGATGACCGGGTCCATCCCATCGCCATCCGTAAATGCAACGTAACCAGCATCTGCCTAGGTGTCTACCAAGGGACGGTGATTTTTGACCGGTCCATGCCTGATGCCACATTATATGGAGACCCCACCGTAATGCCTACAATTTTATTTGATGGGACAGGGAGCACATTACGAGGTAATGTCTGAGCCCCACTGCTTCGCTGCAAGCCATACCATCTTCGGTGGAGAACCTTCCTCTTGACTCGATGCGCATCATTGCCCTTTCTCCTCTCTCCAGCGCACTCTCTTTGACCGTCTCTATGGTTTAACAGTAAGCAAAGAATTGATCCATCAATGTGCAACCTACATGAGTCTCTAGCAAAAAATGTCTTTCAAAATATGTTCTTGCCTGTGTGGTGCCGGCACTCTTTTCCTCTGTCTTTCTTGGTTCGTAGCATGCATAAGTCGTGAGGCATCGTTTAATAAATGATGAGCCTTAACACAAAATGTCTCTATTGATTTTGATTTATTTTAATATTTGCTACACTTCTTTTTCTTCTTATGATTAAATTCTTCTTTGTAATTTTGGTAAAACAATTGCAACACATATAATAGAAATCTTGCATGGCATTTGTTGTCTACTCTGTTTTATTACTTGGCTACATGAATTTCTTTTCCTAGCAGTGGTGATCCCTTTGGTCTTGTCAGCGTAAATTTTTGCTTCTATTATTTTAGCTTTTTAGTTTGATATATTTGTTTTAATATCAACCTCCCCTCCTTTTTTTTTTTATGGAATACGAAAGATAGCATATATTTGAATTGTCTAATATATAATTATTGTTGATTAGTATGCTAGCTGTTAGATTATCTAATAGATCTCCGGCGCATAAGCACAGGGAAGATGCTAGTCTCATTACATGGCAAATTCCACTTTGTTACAGTGGGAAAGGATATAGTTGCAGAGCCAGATGAAATTGATCTGATAAATTGAACAACGATCAAGTGATTTCATATTTATGTTGATACAAAAAGAGAAATCCTTCATCTATAAAAGGATCGGTAACTTCCCTACAAAATACTCGAAATCGACAATATAAAACAATTCAACAAACTACAAATGATGGGAGTTATACGCAAGAGCTATTTAGCTTTCAAAATCTACATGAAACACCTGACCAGATATCGAGAACTAGGCTATCATGATCCTTAGCATTCGATGCTTGTCCTTCACAAGCATCCGCTCTTCGAAGCTCTTGGCATCGCATGGAATTTTCAGCACACCTGGATTGGAGAATCCATATTCCTCTGCTGATATGCAGAGGAGCTCCAACAAGTCTGCATCTCTGAGCAAAGTGGTGTGGATCATAAACCGCTTGGACTCGTCGCCCAGGCCTACACGCACTGGAAAGTACCCCTTGGGGGTCAAGGGAGCCACAGCCCTTCTTTCTTGATGCCTGCCACCCCGAATGCTGTGGACTCTGCTCAACTTACTCCCTCTTGCTCCCATGATGAGCCCTGCCCTGAATCTTACTAGCTCTAGCCTGAAAGGGGATATTTAAGGCCGTCCATATTGTTGTTCTTTTTTCCTGGGGAGAGAGAACACAGGTGTGCACTAATTCAATGTAGTAGTGACGCTGATTGGTGGACTGGATTCCTCTGTCTATTATTGAATTATTGGGAGTTTGGATCCATGGGCTACGTGTTCTGTAAGTATACGCTGCATACCGTTACGCCAGGGCTGATCAGGAGTCCTTTGGAAGATCTTAGCGACCGGACAATTAGTAATTTATGAAATCATTGTGGTTCCCATCAGTAAAGGAATACAGGAAAGGAGCTTATGGGATCATGCTCATCGAGAAACTTGAGTTGGATGTCTTGTGGATGTGCTAGGCGAATAAACGACGAAGATAAACAACGAAGAAACTATGCAGTTGACTAATTCTACGAACGAAGCATTGCAATCTAGCTACTTTAATATGAAATAAAAAATATTTTAAATATTAAAAAAATATTTCACTCAATGAAATCTCCATCACTGTGGGTATAAGGAGAGTTAAATATATGTGTGGTCTTACTTTCCATCCATGCTCCCTGGAAATTAGTCATGACAAACCCTTGACGCCTATTTCAAAATGAAACTACTTTACCATGGCGTCAAAACCACCTCTCTAAAAAAAAATCAGATATTACTAATTTTTTTAATGTGTTTTTTTATGACTAATTAATTTATACAGCTAGACATGACTTTTTCTTCCGAGTATTTCTTGTTCGCATTGAAATGACATTTACATTTACTTAAGTAATCATGAATAAACTACACAATTGAAACATCTAAGTCAAGAAGTATGAGAAAAATAAATCGGTCTGTTTAGATTTTGATATCTGAATTCTTTTCTTTTTCTTTGCTCCAGAAGTTCTGAAAAATATGTCTGTAGATGCCTAGGAAGAGAACTGTGGCTTTCTTTGAGAACTAAAATGTGGAACCATGCTAAGAGGAAGAAGCCATAAAATCTAAAAATAAAATATGAGTATCAGATGTTATCCTTTTACGGGTTTAAAATGCTGTGTTTCAATTCAATATTTATGAAGTAAAAAGCTCCGTTTAACTTTTGGACCTCCAAAGAGGTCTTAATGTATGCCGTTTATTTTGCGTTATAAACTAAACTTTCATTTCTCCTCAGGAATCTTGATGCTAAAGAGTCACAATCAACCAAAGTTTTTTATATCTTTTCTGAGATTTTCGCCTCCGTAACTGATCAGAGCTCATTGATTTCTCTCGTAGAGTTTGCTCCATGTAAAGTCATATGGAGGATTATAATTTGAAGTAGTCCTTTGACATACCGTGAATTATAGTCCAATTCTATTTTAAATACTATCAATTAAATTGCATAAGAATTATTTTTATTTTTAATTTTATATTTTAAACATCTTAATTCAATGTAATGCAATGTAATCCAAGTCAATCCTTGTGGATTTGAGATATCATTGATTTGAAAATTCAATCATCCTAATCTTATGCGGTGTATAGACGTGGCGTAAAGTCATTAGGGGTATTATAAAGTGGTCCTTTAACATACCACGGATTATTGTATTAATCCTTCCGTCCTATTACGGATGGTACCTTTCCTATGACCACCACGCTATTGTCTCGTACCATCGTCGCATCAACACCATTTGAGGTACCTGCTTGCCAAATTATTCTGGTGCATATAGTCCTACAGCACAATAGACTATTATCAATTAAAAAATATTATTAAAAGACCATTAATCCCAAACTTAATGGAGGGAGCAGAAGCTTGCTTGTTAAGAACAGCTACCTAGAGCCAACCAACAGACACCACCAGGCATTCAACTTTCGCTACTATCAAAAGCCAGTCAATGGTCAGCATTCATGATAGCTAGTCTCCGGTCCAAAGGAGTACCCGCGCCCTTCTCTTTCACAAATGGACGATGCTGTCAAGGTTGCCTCTCGCGATGTCTTTGCTTAAGCTCAGATGTACTTATCCCTTCAAATTTCATTAATAACATATTACTTTTCTCCTAATCAAAGTATCCAAAGTTGACGTAGAATCTTCAAAATGGAGGAATAAACTAATTGTTCGGCTCCGGCAGAGTCCCTTCATCCCCAGTAATTTTGTTCTGTTGTTCCGAGGGAGAACAGACCTGGGCTTGAACAACGTTACAGATCGACTCGTTTTGCAAGAAGATGATCTGAAGGCAGGGTCTAGATGACCTATCCGGTCTGAAGGCAGGATTTAGATAACGTATCCACTCCGTGGCCAAACCATTCTTCATGTATAATGTTGCCCCCATCAAATAATCTTCGAATAGGTTTCATCTACTATATGTTTAAGCTCAAGATTTCTTCTTCCAAGCCATCATCAAGGAGCAAACCATCAACATGATGGTACTTCTCAACCTGAAAGGATTAGAAGATTTTTATTAGCAACCCTTCTTTCTTTCATAGATGAAAGAATAAATTTTTTTTCCATCACTTTGACTAAGAAAGTCTGATCATTCAAGATGACTTGGAGGCACTCGAGTACCATACCTCTTATAGAGATGGAAGTTGTAACTTGGCTTTTGAAGGTACAACCTCCTGGCCAAAAAAGGCCTTGGTCTCAGCTAAGCTTAAATCGGCTACATAGGATATATTTGAACTTGCAACTTCATTTATTTTTTTTTCAACTTTTTTTCATTGATTGAACTCTCTAATTTAAAATTTTTCTCTTTGCAGGGATGTTCAATTTAGCTGCCATAAAAAGAGCAGCAAAGAGGCAGGTGATAAGCAGTAGCTTGTTCGCCCCTGCATTGGTACTAACAGTGGAAAGCTCCTCAATTCCCATCCACCCTTCATCTCTCATGGGTCGGCCTCCATCTCTCACGGCTTAACCAAGTGCCGAGCCACCAGTAGCTCGACCTAAGAAGGCCGTCCTCAAGAAGCCTACCAAGTTCACCATCCATGCTATGGCCCCAACGATGAAGAAGAGCCTAAAGTCAACGTGGAGCCAAAGCGTCGTTTAATAATCTTCAATTTTACAAATTAGTTGAGTCCTTGGGGCGAGGACACCGATCATCGAGGAGGTTGGGAGAATAAGTGAAGAGGTGAAATGCATTGGTCGGGTGAAAATGAAGGTAGCAGACTATCTACTTGCATCCTTCTCACGCTCTGTTTGATATCACTATTGGGAGCCAACTAATAATAGTTGTGTAGCACCTAGCTTAACCTGCTGGCTTAAGTAATCTGTTAGCAGAGAGGTTTGAAGCATTACAAATTGTATTAGAGCACTCAAATATGCTAAAGTCAGTTAGTAAAAGAAAAAAGCTATATATAGGATAGTTGTGAAGACAGTCCCATCATGGTATAGAGCCAAACTCTAATATCCCATAAAAATAGTCTCACAATATTGGATAAAAAAGAATAGTTTGAGAAATTTATAATTCTAGTAATGCAAGCAAATCTGATAGAGTTGTCTACTGGTTTCTCACCTTGAGAATTTTTTATTAATCATCTCTGACCTCTCTTTGGAAAAGTTGTGGCCTTACACCACTCAAGCACGAAGCAACTTCAAAATAGAAAGAAGAGAATAATCTCTTAAAACTTGGTAATTGAAATTTATCGATCCAATAAAATACATTATGGGCCTATTTATAAAGTAAAACTGGCTCAGAACTCTTAATTAAATAATGACTAGACACTTTCAAAAACAAGAAAACAGAATCATTGACTAATTTAATATTGATAAAATAATACTCCTAAAAAATTAATAGAGTAAGTCTTCTACAAAAATTAAGACAAAGGAGATTAATAATAAAATTTCTTTAAAAGCTAAAACTCTTTTTTTTACCCTCTTTATCGCTGCATCAACTTCCTTTGCCTTGAAAAATTCAGTTCCTGACAAATGCTTTGCCATATAATTTTCACAAAGATCTAGATTAAATTTTAGTAAATCTTCTTTAGTCATCTATGTACGTTCTTTAAAAGATATATTCTTCCAGCGAATAAAGAATTTTTGATAGCGTCGATTACATATAGAAACGATAGCATCATTTAGAACTTCTTCAACCTCCAAAAGTAACTTTTTAGTAGAAGGGAAAAGCTGAAGATCTGTCTTTTTGTCCTGACTTGGAACTGCTCCTTGCTTAAGTTGTGCGGGGCTAAACATTTCTCTAGAGAGGCTAAAAATGATTAATCAAAGACTTTCAAGAAGCTGGTAAGAGACCAGTGGACAACCTTGTTAGATTTACTTGCATCATTAAGTTCACTTGCTATCAATTAAGTTAAACTTGAAGTTTTAAGATCATGTGGACCTGATCTACTAACAGGTTAATTGGGCTAGTAGGTGAGCTTGTAGAGTTACAAATGATATCAGAGCCGATTCAGATATGTAAAAGTTGATAGGCAAAAAAGTAAAAAAAAAATTACTCATGAGATAGTAGTTGAGAGAGTCTCATCATGGTATAAAGTCATCTCTACAATACAAAAAATTTAACTTTAGATATATTTCGGTTAACTTATAGCTTGTGATGAGAATACCGTTTTATTAGAAAATAAATTTAGAAAAAAATTTAAAGGATTTATAACTCAGCGGAAGTGGCATGAGTCAACCACCTATGTTAATACCAAACAAATCCTCAATCTCCGTTGATTTATTAAAAAAAAAAACTGAAGCAGATTCGAGCACCTCAGCGTATGATATCACATCGGAAATGATTTATAAAATTTTTTATTTTATCCATGAACTATGTATCTCAATCTTCTGCCGTGCTACAAATAAAATAATGCTATAAAGTTTTGTTTCCTGCATCCCTTGTTTGCCCGGGTCTGCAAAATGCCTGGGTTAACGAGCAAGGCGAGCAGCCTATACAGAAGTCCTCACGTGCAATGCTGTCACTAAAATTCACGCAGGCCCCTTCTCAATAAATTAACAAAAGCGTATGGAAAGAAAATAAGATTCGGACGAAGCCTTTCTCGAGTAAATAAAAGAATTGAAAATTCCTAGATAGCAGAATGGGCATGTAACGAGAGCAAAGTTGCGTGAACAATATAAAAGAAATATTCCTCAAATTGTTCTAACTTGACGGCCTGATTCAATGGCCCGTGAAACACGGAGACCCATATCATGCCAGCATAGCACCCTATAATACTAATCTTATCCATCCATCTCACTCTTCCAGTTCGAACTCAGCTAATCGCATATCCGTATCACTCATCAATATCTCCTTCTTTGATAAGGAAGGAAGAAGCTAACCTTAATTTCTTCTATCAATTCAGATTCATCATTTAAAAATTCAATCTGAGCTTATATGAATGCAGATTAGATCAATGGTATCAAAACAGAGCTTATATGAATTTTGGTATCTACTGATCTCAATTTTTTTATAAAAAAAAAAAAATTAGGATGGACCTGAATCTAACACAATGACTAACCAAGTAATTTAAAAGGCACTTGTTAATTTAAAAATCACTTATTATATATAAAAAATCGACGCCGGCGCTCTGTTCTGATGCATTTCTAGGTTTGTACTATATGTATGTAGTGAAGTATTGTTTAATAAACGATGAGCCATATACAAATGTCTCCTTTGATTTTGATTGCTTGTAATATTTGCTATACTTCTGTTTCTTATTATGATTAAATTTTTCTTTGTTGCGGTTTTGGTAAAGCAATTACTACGCTTGTAATGCACAATCTTGCATAACATTTGTTGTCTAGTTTGCGTTGTTACATCACTTGCTCCACACCTTTGCATAACTTCTTTGATCTACTGTTAATTGTATTACGATCCTAGCAGCAGTGATCCTTTGGGCTGGTCGGTGTATATTTTTGCTTATATTATTTTGACTTTTTAGTTTGATATATTTGTTTTAGAAGAATATATAATATATTGGCATTATTGAGCTATTAATTATTATCAACCTCCCATCATTTTTTTTTTGTGGAATATAAAAGATAGATAGCATATATTGGAATTGTCTAATATATCATTGTTGTTGATTGGTATACTAACTTTTTGATTATTTAAGAAAATCTCTGGCTCATGACAGCGGGAAGATGCTAGTTTCATTATATAGCAAATTTCATATCTTGTTACAGTGGGAAAGAATATAGTTGCAGAGCCAGATGAAGTTGATCTGATAAATTTAACAACGACCAAGTGATTTCATATTTATGTTTAAGCATAAAGAGAAAACTTTCATCGGTACAAGGATCGGTAGCTTCACTGCAAAACACTCGGAATTCACTACATGAAACAATTCAACAAACCATAAGTGAAGGAATTACACAAGCTAGCTTTCAAAATCTACATGAAGCACCTAACCAGATATCGAGGACTAGGCTATCATGATTCTTAGCATTCGATGCTTGTCCTTCATGAGCATCCGCTCTTCGAAGCTCTTGGCATCGCATGGAATTTTCAGCACACCTGGATTAGAGAATCCATATTCCTCTGCTGATACGCAGAGGAGCTCCAACAAGTCCGCATCGCTGAGCAAAGTGGTGTGAATCATAAACCGCTTGGACTCGTCGCCTAGGCCTACACACACCGGAAAGTACCCCTTGGGGGTTAAGGGAGCCACAGCACTTCTTTCTTGATGCCTGCCACCCCGAATGCTGAGGACTCTGCTCAACTTACTCCCTCTTGCTCCCATGATGGGCCCTGCCCTGAATCTTCTAGCTCTAGCCTGAAGGGAATTTATAAGGCCGTGTACGTTGCTGTCCTTTTTTCCTACGGAGAGGGCACGGGTGTGCACTAATTCAATTTGGTGATGCTGATGGGGGGACTGGATTCCTTTGTGTATTATTGAATTCTTTTGGGAGTTTGGATTCATGGGCTACGTCTTCTTCTGTAACTATATGCTGCATGCCGTTGCCACAGGGGTGATACGATTAGTAATTTATTAAATCATTGTGGTTCCCGTCAGTGGCTTCTTACAGAAGTATATATAAATTTTTCTATGAATGTGAAGAGAGAAATTTCAGCCGGATTTCTAATGGATGTGCTAGGCGAATAAACAATGAAGAAACATTGTAGCCGACTAATTCTACATTCATCCAAACATTGCAATCTAGCTATTTTAATCTGGAATAAAAAAATATTTCACTCTACGAGATCTCCATCATTGCGGGTATAAGGAGAGTTAAATATATATATATATAGTCTTACTTTCCATGATCCTTGGAAATTAGTATGGCGTCAAAACCAACTCTTTTAAAAAATCAGATATTACTAATTTTTTGGTGTGTGTTTTTTATGGCTGATTATTTTATTCAGCTACACATGACTTTTTCTTCCGAAGATTTCTTGTTCACATCGAAAATGATATTTATATTTACTTAAGTAATCGTGAATAAACTACACAATTGAAATATCTAACTCAAGAAGTATGAGAAAAATAAATCAGTCTGTTTAGATATTGATATCTGAATTCTTTGCTTTTCTTTGCTCCAGAAGTTCTGAAAAATATGTCTGCAAATGTCTAGGAAGAGAACTGTGGCTTTCTTTGAGAACTAAAATGTGGAACCATGGGAAGAGGAAGAAACCATAAAATTTAAAAATAAAATATGAGTACCAGATTTAATGCTTTGACGGGTTTAAAATGCTTTGTTTCAATTCAAGATTTATGAAGTAAAAAGCTGCGTTTAACTTTTGGACCTCCAAAGTGGCCTTTAACGTAAGCTAGAATAACTGCCATTTCCTCAGGAATCTTGATGATAAAGAGTCGCAATCAACCAAAGTTTTTTTATATCTTTTCTGAGATCTTCTCCTCCGCAGCTGATCGGATCTCATTGATTTCTCTCGTAGAGTAGTTCCACGGAAAGTCATTTGGAGGATTATAATTTGAAGTAGTCCTTTGACATACCACGGATTATTGTACTAATCCTTCCGTCCTATGACGGATGGTACCTTTTCCACAGCCACCACGGTGTTATTCTCATATCTTCCGTTGCATCAACTTCATTTCACGCACCAACAACAACTTTGTCAAATTATGTTGGTGTATATAGTTCCACAGAATATTAGACAATTATCAATTCTTATGATTGTGGGGGTACATGGCTACTGCAGGTAGATCTTAAGATCGCAACCGGAGACCTACCGAATTTGCTGATGGTACCGTTACTTGAACTTCAGCATGAAAGTACCCTCTTCCACTGGTTAGCCGAGCGGACTATGGCGAGCGGATGCCTTGCCCCCTCTTCCACCAGATGGTAGTATTCCCTGCAGGAGAATTATGGTGAGCAAATAAATGTGGTTCACTAATGATTCTCTCCTATCGCGGCTGATGAGAATCTTTATGGATTCTATGCATTCTATGCTACACGATGGTGGAGATATAGTTGCAACAGCCACCTTAGAGTTCTACATTCAGAAGAAAGCATCTGATTAGACTATCAGATTTCAAAAAGGCTTTATCCCTTCTTTGAGGTATTGAGAACCCTCTAGAGTTTAAAGCCTTAAAATATCTAGATGCAGCTAAGGTCAACTTTCCCTCCTTTATGCTAACAAAATAGGTAGATGATTGGTGGAAATCAAAAACTGATTAGAAAGGCACTAGTTCTAGCCCGTCTCAGCTTACAATAGTGGCTCGATCTAACTTAAACAGTGGTATTGATAATCGGATCTATTATGATGATCAAATGCTCACTAGTGACCAAGTTTGTGGAGATAGTCAGATGCTCACTAGTGACTAGGTCTATAAAATGGCTAGATGTTCGTTGGTGTAGAATTAGTTTTGATCGCGGATGGTAATCAAATTAAGTTTATAACACATGGCATTATTGTAAGAACAACTTTTGTATGAGGCGATAGCTAAACTAGATTTATACATGCGAAGTATAAATATGATTGATTTGCTAGTATGTATTATTAAAGTACATTGATATGATGATCCAAAATATTGCATTGAGGTGATGTAATCCAACGCCATTGATGATAAAAGCTTATAACAAATGTTTCTTATATTTGACACATGATTTTATAGCATGATGTTTGTAGTATAATTTATTTTATTACATATATTATTTTATATATTATATAAATATTTTGTTGCATATCTGTATTTGTTTGTATAAGGATTCTTATTAAGCTATGAACTCATATCATATATGATGGTAATTATACATACAATTTTATATTCTTTGAGGATAATAAAATACATGATTATTTAGTATTATGAGTTGAGTTGTACGTGTGTTGAGAACAAACAGGCTCGCATGCCTTTAAACATCTCGCTCTAGAATTCAGGACATGACAATTTATTTTAGAAGTATATCTAATATATTAGTATTATACAATTATTAATACTTTCTTCCTACCGTCGTCATCAACAACATCTTCCTCTCAATTTTTTTATAGAATATAAAGGTAGGATATATTTGGATTGTCTAATATATCATTATTGCTGCTTGGTATGCTATCTGTTGGATTATTTCAGAATTCTCCGGTACATAGCACAGGGAAGATGCTAGTTTCCTTACATAGCAAATTTCATATCTTGTTACAGGGGAAGAATATAGTTGCAGAGCCAGATGAAGTTGAACTGACAAATTTAACAACGATCAAGTGATTTCATATTTAAGTTTATACATAAAGAGAGAACCTTCATCCGTACAAGGATCGGTAACTTCACTGCAAAATACTCGGAATTCACTGCATGAAACAATTCAACAAACTCTAAATGGAGGTGTTACACAGGATAGTTAGCTTTCAAAATCTACATGAGACACCTAACCAGATGATATCGAAGACTAGGCTATTATGATTCTTAGCATTCGGTGCTTGTCCTCCATAAGCATCCGCTCTTCGAAGCTCTTGGCATCGCATGGAATTTTCAGCACACCTGGATTAGAGAATCCATATTCCTCTGCTGATATGCAGAGGAGCTCCAACAAGTCTGCATCGCTGAGCAAAGTGGTGTGAATCATAAACCGCTTGGACTCGTCGCCTAGGCCTACACACACCGGAAAGTACCCCTTGGGGGTTAAGGGAGCCACGGCCCTTCTTTCTTGATGCCTGCCACCTCGAATGCTGAGGACTCTGCTCAACTTACTCCCTCTTGCTCCCATGATGAGCCCTGCCCTGAATCTTCTAGCTCTAGCCTGAAGGAGATATATAAGGCCGTCCGTATTGTTGTTCTTTTTTCCTAGGGAGAGAGAGCACAGGTATGCACTACTTCAACGTGGTAGTGACGCTGATTGGTGGACTGGGTTCCTCTGTCTATTATTGAATTATTGGGAGTTTGGATCCATGGGAAGTTTATGCCGCATGCCGTTGCGACAAGGGCGATCAGGAGTCGTTTGGGAGATCTTAACGACTGTACAATTAGTAATTTATTAAATCATTGTGGTTCCCATCAGTGGTTAAGTTGTATATAAATTTTGGTATGAGTGTGAAGGAGAAAGGAATGCAGGAAAGGAGCTCATGGGGTCATGCTCATCCAGAACTTCAGCTGGATGTCCCGTGGATTTGCTAGGCGAATAAACAATGAAGGAACAATGTAGCTGACTAATTCTACATTCGTCCAAATAGTATAATCTAGCTATTTTAATATAAAATAGGGAAATATTTTAAATATTAAAAAAGATATTCCCCTCTGAGAATTCGGCCAATGCGAGCATCAGGAGAGTTTAATATACATAGTCCTACTTCCCGGTGAATCTATGATGCCTATTTCAAAATCAATCAGCTTTATCGTTGTATCAAAACTAGCTCTCTAAAAAAAAAAAGATATTACTAATTTTTTAATGTGATTTATGTGACTAATTAATTTACACAACTACACATGACTTTTCTTTCTAAATGTTTCCTGTTCACATTGAAAATGTCGTTATATTTGCTTCAGTAATCATAAATATACTGCATAATTGAAATATCTAGGCCAAGAAGTATGAGAAAAATAAATCAATCTGTTTAGATATCGATATCCGAATTCCTTGCTTTTCTTTGCTTCAGAAGGTCTGAAAAATATGTTTGCAGGTGTTTTAGGAAGAGAATTGTGCCAAGAGGAAGAGACCGTGAAATTTAAAAATCAAATACGAGTATCAGATTTTATGCTTTGAGGGATTTAAAATGCTGTGTTTCAATTCTATATTTATGAAGTATAAAAAAAAAAAAAAAAAAAAAAAAGCTGTGTTTAACTTTTGGATCTCCAAAGTGGCCTTAACATATGCTGTTTATTTTGCGTTATAAACTAGACTAACCATACAATTTCTTCTCAGGAAATCCTGATGCTAAAGAGTCGCATTCAACCAAAGTTTTTATATCTTTTCTGAGATTTTCTCCTCCGTAGTAGCTGATCAGAGCTCATTGATTTCTCTCGTAGAGTTTGTTGTACGTAAAAGTCATTTGGAGGATTATAATTCTAAGTAGTCCTTCGACATACCACGGATTACTGTACTAATCCTTCTGTCCGATCACGGATGGTACCTTTCCCCCAACCACCACGCTATTATTCTCATACCATCCGTTACATCAACACCTCTTGAGGCACCAAGAACCAGCCAAATAATTTTGGCGCATAAAGTTCTACAGTGTATTGGACCATTATCGATTAAAAAGTATTGTTAAAAGATCATCAAATCCAAACATAATAAATGCAGCAGAAGCTTGCTTTTTAAGAATAGCCACCTAAAGCCAACCAATTGACATCACCACGCACTCAACCTTCACTACCATCAAAAGCCAGTCAATGATCGGCCTGCATGATACCAAGTCTCCAGTCCGAAAGAGGACCCACACGCCCTTTTCTTTCACGGATGAGAAGATGCCGTCATGGTTGTTGCTTGGGATGTCCTTGTTTAAGGTTAGATGTGCTTATCCCATCGAATTTCATTAATAATATATTACTTTTCTCCTAATCAAAGTATCCAGAGATGATATAGAATCTCTAAAATGGAAGAATAAACTAATCAAAGAAATCAACCAGGCATTAGCTGTGAAATGGCAGGACAAACACATCTCCATCAAGCGTCACATGTTTAATAGAAATCGGTGAGAAATAAATTCAAGGTTACATGATCGAGGAAACAAGGAATGTGGGTCAGATGAGCCCCATGACATCCCCTGCAGCCCAAAAAATGGAGGGGAAAAATGTTTACAAAAACTTGCACACTCCCATCTCCTGAAGCCCAAGGCTCTGAGTACATCAAATTCCACAGAAACTTCACCACTGCTAGAATATATATATATATATATATATATCCTAACACTTTGATTGCCAAACAACCACTTGGCAATTGGAAATGTTAATCAAACCTTTAAATACTGTAGCTGATAACAAACAATTCATGTATGATCATTCTTCTAGCCCTGTGGGATTTCCTTCTGCAAAGCATAAGAGCAGACAGAGGAAGAGACATTAGGCAAGCCTCTGAGAGATTCTGAGATCCATTAAAGAATGTTATCGTTGGTTAAAATGTTTCAAGATCTCTAACCACTTGGAAATATTGGCATTCAACTTTCAAGCGAAAAATCAACAACCAATTAACATTCATGTTTCGTGCCAAATGTACAATGTTGAGCAATTAAACAAGCTATGATGCATGCTAGACTTATGTAATTATGATTTACCTGTCAAGGAGAAAAGCTAGTAGTTCTGTAAAAATCTGAAAGAAATTTCACTTGACAAAAGAGAGAGAATTGGAACAAATCCAGCAGAAAATCAAACCATTTGTACAATATAGTGACAACAAATTAAAAAAATTCTCTCGAAAAGGAAAGCAAATTTAAAAATGTTCTGATAAGAAAGAGAGAACTTCTGAAAGAAAAGGAGAACTTTCAGTTTTTGATCCCTTGTAGAGGCCAGATAGGCAAACACTGGAATCTCTAATGGAACATAAAACAAATGGAACACAACAAAATAAATTTAAACATTTATAGAGAAAAATTTATAACAGAGAAGCGATAGGCTTACGATCATCGATGAGGCCCTTCCTGTGCCTCTCCATGCATTGGAGAATGTACTTGAATGTTTCAATCTCGCAAGGGATTGTGATAGCACCCCTGTGGTCAAACCCAAACTCCTCTTCAGCCTTTTCTAGCAGTAGCTTGAACACCGGCAGGCTCAGATAACTCGTCGGTATGACGAACCTCCGATGCTCAGGTCCTACATAGATAGGAATGTACCCTTTAGGGACGTCCGGCGGGGGCTCCGGGCTTTGGCAGCTCTCCTCATCTGAATCACAAGAGGCGCACGCATTCTTCAAGCGCTTGTCCACGGCAGGGGGGATGCCGGAGGCCTTGGATTCACCTTCCTTTGGCCCAAGACTAATGGAATGCCACTTCTGGAGCATCTCTCTAAATCGGACTATCTGCCGGATTCCGGTCACCTTCACATTCTCGTCACCCATGGCTGGAAGACTTAATGATGATGACCAGATTTGGATTTCAAATTCCAAATTATTAGGCTCATCTGATCTCAGTGATCTCTATGCACTCATTGTCTCAACTGCATGTCATAGCATCTATTTAAGAAACTTTTAGTAAATGCATAGCTGTAAATCAAACTCTTCCACATTCTTTAATAATGAATAACAAAGACATGATGCATTGCAATTATTCTCAAAAAAGTTTGAAAGTAATCATGTTCAGGTTATATTCCATCACAGAGAGTTATGAAATATCTAAAGGAAGCAGCTTGACTACCATAAAACAACAGCATTGGTGTTAAGTATTAGTGGTTATGCCATTGAACTGCTGTAGTCTTTGCTGCTTCAAAAATGTTATTTTTTTGGAGAAAAGAAAGAATTCGGTTATGGCGAGCTCCTATAAATTTTTACAGATTTTTGAGACATGATATCCCATGCTGCATTGCAGAGATTCTTAGGGGAGACGATTGGTTTCCAGACACTCAACAACCAACATTTGCTGATAGAATATACCGCTGAGATTCGAAGCTTCAAAGAAAAAAAGTGAACATTAAAAAGTTAAAGAAAAAGCTTAAAAGAGCAGTTCAATCACTGAAACAAAAAGCTAAGGACTATATTGCTTCCGATTTAAGGAAAAATATATTAATGGAGGCTAGATTTTAAAAGGAATCAATAATTAAGATAATGGAATCTCCTAAACCATTAAAATACAAAGAGATAAGTTCTATACCAGGCACATCTGGCAATAAGATGTTGATTGTCCTAACATGGCAGCACATGATGTGCGCAGATCACAATTTTATGGAATTTCAGGAGAATAACATGAGATTTTGGATTTTAATGGGAGCCCCCTAATATGTTCAAGGAACTGTGATGCATCATGTGAGGTAGGTAGCAAGGTTTTGTACAACCACTTTAGAATTCTCATTGCCATCTTCTGCTTCATTGCATTAAAAAAACAGAGCATCAAATGAGACCAGCCAATAGCCGAACATTATTAAAACAATATAACATTCCATTGAATAGCCAAAGGCCTAGAACCAATCAGTTGAGTCGATCTAAAGTGACGCAAATAGATAGTCTCAAAGATTTTTCAGGATGATGGCTGTTGAGATATGCTTGATGGCTTGATGGGTAATTGATTGCACGGTTCAAGACAATGGATTAATGTATCATTTAAAGGTGAGCAGAACAATATCAGTTAATTCTACTGCACGAGGATAGAATTTGCAAGTAAATCGAATATTTGGAAGATTGCTATTTGTTGTTCATCAAATGCTAAGCATATGTGAACCAAGTGACAATATGTTCTTTACTGAGAGCACATTTGGATTCTCACAATGGATAAAAGCACTCTTGTTGGCATCACTAGTATGTTCATGAAAAATGAAAGGGATTGTGACCCGGTTAAAGGAATCAAATACAAAATTTAATCAGGGGAGAGTGAAGAGGCATTACTACTAGCATTAATGCAAAGCTCTTTATAACATCGGTTTCTTCTTATTCCAGGAACACTCTCTATAACATTGGCTTCAAAGTAATACTCCTTCGCCCAGCGTCCTAAAGAAGGGACTGGAGACTCTCCAACACATTCTCTTAAAAAAAAAAAAAAAAAATTAAAAAAACTAAAACATAGAAGCAATTGGAGACACTAAATATTTCACCTTCTATAATCGTTGATTATATAACTAATAAGATGGGAAGTCCTTTTCCTTAAAAATCATATCTCTACGACCTGGAAGGAATAAAAATTTAGATTGAGAAGGATAAGACAACCTATCTAGTGAAATATACCAACGAACAAGACATATAATCAGCGGGGCTGCAAAAATCCAAAATTTTACTCAAAAAGAAAAAAAAGAAAAAACAATTTCCATAGACTGGGTTGGACACAATATTTGGCCTCTTCTTTTTAACTTTGGATCTCCTCGAATTCGTACATTCCTTGCGTGCAATCATGTCATAATTCATCCTTTTACCTTATAATCACATCACAATTCTATCATAAAAAATTATAATAAAAAAAAAAAATCAAAGCCACATATATATCAATGCCATAACCATTTGCACCATGGAATGTTTTGTCTACGATTGACAACCGAAACATATTATCATAAACTATATGCAAGGATCCAAAATAAATAGGATGGAAGGAGAGATAACCAGAACTTGGTGGGAACTACCATCACCAGGAAAAAAAAGACGGAAATCTAGATCCAAACAATCCAATACACCATGAAAATAGACAGATACCACTATGACCTCCGAAAATAATCGAGGAAATTAGGATTTTTCTTACCTTTTCGGGCAAAGGATGTGGTTTCATTATCTCAAATAGAGAGAGGAGAGGCTACCATTGGGAGAGAAGGCAGAGGAGGAGGAAGAAGAGAAAGGGGAGAGAGAGGATCAAAAAGAGCGGATTTAAACGTTGCAATCTAATTTACTACTTTACCCCAACCATTTATGGCATTCCTTTTCTATCCTCGGCCATGTTCCCTTGTTCCGCCGCTCGCGCAGCTGCCACTCGAGCAAACACCTAGAGGGCAAGTTGGGAAATGGGAAATTTGGAGGTGGGCCCGGTCAGCGGACACGTGTCAACCTCGGAAGGCGTCCGGACCGACCGACCTTCCAGCCGAGGAAAGCGGACCGATCTCGCGTGGCTGGTGGTGGGAAATTCTTTTTCCTCATCAAGCTCATCCGAGCCGTTCAACGAGCAAGCCGGGGTTGATCGGATGGTTGGAATTGGGTTTTATCGGCGCGGCCCGCTTGGCTTCTCGGCAAACCAAATTTGCACCTACTTTGAAAGGCCCATGGGCGCCGTTCGCTTTCCTTTCTGCGACTCATTGCCGTCTTCATAACTTTCGTGTTCCGAAATTCAGATATATTCACAAAAATTTATCAAAAATTTTAAAAGAGTTTGAATAACTAAGAGTTAGAAAAAAAAAAAAAAAAAAAAAAAGGTCAAATGTAGGTTTTTGAAAAATATAAATTTCTTTGTTTAAACATAAATATAGGATGAAAAAGTAGTATATAATAGCAAATCAAAATCAATGCTAAAAATGATGCATGATATCATGAATTTGTAATGCACAAATTTTTAAATTATTAATGAATAATTCATGAAAAATTATATAATTTATTTATATTATTTTAGAATAATTGAATGCTTTTGCATTCGATTGGTTGTTAGAGAATAATTTGAAAAATTATTTGGACACGAAAAAATTGAAAATAATTTGAATTATTTTAAAGACTTAAAGAATATTGTGATTATTCAAAAAAAAAAGCTTCTTTTTGGTGTAAAGTGATATTTTAATAAATCATGGACCAGGAGATCACAATGTGGTCTGGACAATAATAATTGTTAAAATTTAAACATCTCATGTAAATATTTGCATAGAGACATTAAAGAACAAGACCAAGAAGCTATTGAAGAAGCCAAGTATGAGTGATAAAATTTTACCTATAGAGAGTGTTGGTTAATAAAACTTTTAATGAAAAATTATTTACTATTTAATAATTATATTTTTTTAAAAATGATAATTAAGAAAGTACTTTTTTTTAACATGTAAATCAAGAAAGTAATTTTAAGGATAAATAAAAATGATAATAACGGACTTCAAAGAAAGGGCTGGAAGTGAACTCGATCGTATGAGGTCATGCCTTCTCTTCGTCCTAACCTTCGTTTTTTAATTAATTTTTTTCAAGCTACTGGTCAAGCTTAAACTTTGGAATTTTTTTTCCCCCTAAAATCAGATCGAAACGGACTATCTCTGGTCATTTGCATCATCGTTGACATTGTTTTATTCTTCACCGCACATGGCTCTGCACCACTGTCGCCTCCGACCAGCACCCCCATCCTCTTGGTCGCCTCAATCGCCGCCACCTTCCTGATGAATCTCCGCACCCTAGCCACCCTCTGCTCCTCCTCCGTCGCCCTCCACCCTCTCCCACTCCGCTTTATCCCACCTTTGCCGTCCATCCCAACATCGAATTTAATAAATACACCAATGGCGTCGAGGAGAGGAGATAAGTTGGCATTGGAGTGAAGTTCGACCATCAGGGGAGTAATCACGGGTTGGGTTGGGCGATGATGGGTCCGGTCGGATCAAACCTCTCACCCACTCACACGTCTAATTTGGGTCGCAGCACCAACCATATTCTTTAGCTGGAAACTTTATCTTTTATATTTTTCTTTTGGGTCAAGTCCAATTTCTAAGTATTACAGCTCAAATTTTAGTTTGTGTCGGTCATACAACCAGGCTTGGGGTTGCATAGGAACATAGTCTGAAAACTCAAATAATTTTTATTTTTAACACACCAAGCCAAAAAAATGCATAGCATGATTAACAAAGAAACTGATGCTCAAATACAAAATAATCAGTCCCTAAATTTGCACCATAGTTTAATGCGAAATCATAAGCCTTCAACCATACTCACTCAACGCAGCCACATGACGGACTGCTGGCATGGGATAGCCAATCTGGCACGTTTATCTAGGTGCATTGCACGTATATGACCATGTGAAAACCTAGGTGCACTGCACGCATAATTAAACCAAGTCGTACGTCACATGTCATATGGTTTATTATCTTGGACTTGGGCACTTGCTTTGCGGAATGGTGTTATACAAAGTCTAACCTCATCAACGTTGGCCATTCTTGGGTCGCCATCAGCCGGTCGGGCGACCTTTCTGTGGGTGAGAATCGGCGCTCCTGAAATCAATACCGGTATTAAGCGCCGTGTTCAAAGCATTTATTTATTTATTTGAGCAGTCTAAGCAACAACAGCAAAGCTTAAACGTATGGTTTATTGTTTTTTTTTTTTTCTTTCTTTCTTTCTTTTTAAATAAATAATAAGGTTATTAAAAGCCACAACTAATGAAGAGAGCGGTCGCTGTATCAGTATACATTAGTTGCAGCAATTAAAACGAAAAAAAGTAAAACTCCAATCTTGATTTCTTTGGCCCTCTTTTGCGAAATGAAAAGACGGAATCTCATAAATGGATTAGAAGCATACGTTCTCCAAATAGACTTTCGGCAATTGAATTCTTGTAAAATAATTTTAATATATTTTATTGGTCATCAGAAAAAGATCAAATTTTCAAATAACTCATATTTAATTAACCATTCACTTATTAAAGTGAGTAGAGGGCATCGTATAAGTCTAAGAATTTAGAGCCTTCAAATAATAGTGATAGCATTTTTTCAACGGATACGGCAGCAGTTTCAATACATTATATTTGTAGTTAAGGATATAACTAAATAGATTTAAAAATATATATATCAATAAAATTTAGAACTTGTCCTATCACATCAGTCGAAGGGTTGACATTTCTTTTAAAAATTTAAGCTCTTGAAAATTTATCAAGGCCAACGTTTAAGCTATTAGAGCTCAGGGATATTTTGAAAATTAAAAATCTCTGTCTGACTTGGCACCATGTACGAAACCACTTTTCTCTCTCTCTCTCTCGAATGGGTATTGCTTTCATGATGGCAAGTGGTCTCTTCATTGACGAGATCAAAACCTCAAACAAGAGCTTTTCTTTCCTGCCCCTACTTTTCCAAGAGTTTATGTTTTCCGTCCACGATTCTCTCCAAAACAAACGATGCCTTCAGTATTTGCTTCAGGATATATGTTGAATCATTTCCTTCTAAGTTCCATTCCATTTTTTGCCACACAAATCTAGCTTGACGGTGCTAAAAAAAAAAGAGATAAATGTGATGCAGAACAGCCAGGATCACGGAGAGCCAGCTCACCCTATTGCTTAGGCAGCCTGATGGCATCCCAATTACGACGTATTTGATCGATCGTGTGAGATCGAAGGGGCATGAAATTATCAATCTAATTCTATAAGATTAAAAAATATAAAGAAAGGGAATGAGTTTACCAACCGCATGTTTGCATCTTTTAAATATATATAAAAATAATAAGATTCATGCCGTTTGAATCTAATACCAAATATGTCCGTAGTAGATACCCTTTTTTGATCTTTGTCTTTCTATGTTTTTCTTCTAAATGAAGCCTCTAGCAATCCAAGCTATTTTTCGTAAAATGGCATCAAGGACTCAAAAATAAGATAATTAGTAATTAGACACACAATTGATCATACTGTTAGTAAAAATGACTCGACCTGTGAATGAGAGGTTATCCCCTTTTTAGCCCATGTTTTATTTTGAAATTTAACTCCAGATCTGAGTAAGAAACAATAGGGTTATCCAGTTTTTAGCCCACATTTTATTTTGAAACTTAACCCCAAATCTGAGCAAGAAATGATGAGAAGCAATTTAAACGCCTATATAAGCAAAAGAAAAAAAAGATGCTACCTATAAATTAGGATAATTTGTTAAATTTTTTTACTAATAAGTGTTTTTTTTTTTTTTTGATAATAAGCAAATACAACACCAATGGTATCTACATCATATCAAAATTCTTTCAGCTTAAAAATAGCAATGAAGATAAGAAAACCTAATCCATAAAGAGAAAACTACCCAACAAAAGTGAATTTGTGATAAAGACTGAAGTCCCATCCTTAAAATCCAACCATTTTTTTGAATATATAGTTATCTTTACGCTCTTATTAAATAAGTGTTTACTTTAGATTATATTGTATTTAATTTTATATATAATAGCAAATATAATTGTACAAATTTAACCTTTTTATTATATTCTAAGTATTATATTTGAGCTCTTAAATATGGGTCTTCCATTGTATTTTGAATATCCATAATTTCATAATAGGTTTTAAGCTTCAAATAGGGTTTTTTTTTTTTTTTTTTTTTTTTTTTAATGATAAAGCTGGTCCAAAGTTGATAACCTATTTTGGGAGGAAAAACAATAAAAGAGAGGATTAAAGATTTCCTTGCAGGGGTAAAGATGGAGGAAAAATCGTCCCATTGCGAACGCTACTTCAGCCTACAAATTCAATTACTTGGATAAAATATGGGAGGCATGGACATTGAGACATGCTGGTGAAAGGGGACCACTTTTTCTAGTTTCCTGTTTGCTTTTAAGCCAACCCATCGGGCAACATGCCATTATTCAGTCTATCCATTTCCTCAGGAACCCAACGCTAATAAAAACATAAATAGTGGCTTTCCTTGAAGATCATTAGACGATGGTAGAGAATGAAGGGCTTGTTCCCATGCGCGCCAGCTCCTAAGCAAAAATGACATCATCAGTGATACTCTGGCTCGCGACGAAGGCATTCTACTGGCAACCGACAAGCTGAGACGAGAAAGCGAACAGTGACTTAAATTTATTATCTAATAAGTTGGCTTATAAATGGGCCTATAATCCATAACCTCCTTCAGATACTTTTTCCTAGGAATTAAAACGATATAAAGCTTGAATCTTCACTGATGGGCAAGTTTCATGGTCAAACTTAGACTTATTCTTTTGCTTTAATTAAAAGAATTAGATGAGTAAGATAAGAATAAGATGTGTAAGACAAACTCACATGGATATCATTTATCTATAAAATGGATGTAAAGACTTATCAGGGAGATGGATAAATCGATTTTTCATTTATTTGGTAACATGCCTTTTCTTTATTTATAAAATATCCTTATTTTTTTTAATATTTTTACTTATGGATGTTAATAAGTTTAGTATTTTTTTTTCACTTCATCTTTTTCATCAATTTTTTTATATCATTAATTTTTTTTCTTATCTTAACATCTATGATTATATTTGATGAAAAATAGAATTGAAAAGATAATTTTTGCGATCCACTGTTCTCTCATGTCGTCTTTAAGAAGCACATAGAGAGATATTATAGAGCCTTTAAGTTTTGCCCTTCATCAATCTCTACCTACATTAGGAATGTAATCAATGTTTGATAAAGTAATATAATATTAAAATTCATATATGATTAATGTATATATTGAACAAATGGCCGAAAATATAGTTTTGTGTGAGAGAATTAGACATTATCCTTTTGCCTTTTTTTATTTTTAACTTAAACTTTTCTCAAGAAATATTCTTAGGCACTCTAGGCCTATTGATCCCTTTTAAAAAAAACATATAGAACTCAAGGCTTTCGGGTGAAATGTGAGATGATAAGGAAATGAATGTGTGTTCAACCTCGAAGTACAAGGAAATGAATGTGAAGTAACTAATGTAGCTTGATAAATGGAGGCAACAAATGATGATTATTCCATTTATATTATGTGTTGTGAAAATATTTTCAATAATTTTAGTTAAATTTAAGTAGTGCAATATAAAGTGGTCATTTCAACATCTGGACTAAACTACTTATCTTGTTTAACTTACCTACATCACTAGTTTGCAATGGAAATGCTGCATGTTTGGGAATAACATTTTTCAAAATGAATTTTAATTAAAGGCTATTACAATAAGAATGGTCAATTATCTTAAAGCAACTGGTGAAGCCAAAAGTGGGAACACAAGTAGCTCAAAAATAGTGAACATACAGGGCAATTTGAAGAATGAGACACCTCAATTTTACATTTTATGTGGTAAAGACCTAAAAGCTTTGTAATGAACACTTGCAATAAACTGCACCAGTGAAAATGAAATTAATTTATAATGTTGGACAAATCCTAGGACTATTATATTAAGATTTAACTTTAGAATTGCTAAACTTATAGATATCTCTTTTCATTGCACATTTTATGCACAAAATGATACTTATTGCTTGTCATTAATTAGTTGTCAATATAATTGCACCTCCACGTTATTCACCTTCTATAGCATAAAAGGAAAAGAACAATTCATACATATGTATAAAGATAGAAATTGACTTACTTATACTTAAGAAGATCTTCATTCATATTCAATCATTTTTGATTTAAATGATAAAATCACATATCGATGATCCAAACTAATAAATGTGATCTACCATCATATCGATGATCCAAACTAATAAATGTGATCTACCATCTCTAAAATGCTTATATACCAAAAATTATGCATGTATGTATCTATGTATATATGAACATATGTAGCAAAACTCTCACATTACTCAAGGTGAAAGGCAATCACATATTGCATGTTAGTAAAAATTGAATGTTAATAGTTAACATTGAAGTGAACTTGTCGCGACCCCGATTCGGAACCCGGTCCAAAGACATTATAACACGGCCGCATAATTTTAAAGTGAACTCTAAGAGTATCCAAAGCCTACTAAACCTCAATATAAGCAATATCATGAAATCATTTATGGAAGCTAAACTCGTATACCTCAAAATGTTGTTATAGAGTCATTATACTAGTACATAAAAATCTGAATGTTAATCTTTAAGTATATATTAGGTATGTACAATATCAAATGATATAAAAAAACTAAACACTAATCTCACTCCTGATGCCCAATGCCCAAATTTGGATTCAGCAGATAAACGTCATCATCATTCTCTGAAACATAGTAATGTAGGGTAATGAGTTAAAAGACTAGTAAAAATTCTACACATACTATCATAAATATGCTAAAAAAATCCAGAATGAATTGTATAATAAAATAAATTTTTACAAAAAGTAACATAATATATTCATGAAACTAATTACAAAACTATAAAACCAAATAAATACCAACATAAGCCATACTAAATACCAAAATTATCAATATTTTCATATCCATATCATAATCATTTGCATATTGAAGATACATACTGACAACCTTATGTCAATAGTCCGTGTCTAACAATCTAACCTGATGATACATACACTGATTTTCATACTAGTGCCCAGTATATTAAACCAATCAACAGTCTATGACTGGTTCTACACCAGCTCTTGGCCTTTGGCCCTTACTCGACTTTCAGCCCTCTCTCGATACCGACGATATAGGCCAATCTTGCCACAACTAGTACTACATATCAAAAATCAGATCCATAATTTCAATCATCTATGGCATTGTAGTAAGTCATTCTCATGCACATCAACATATTATCGATACATATTGATAAATCTCATACTAGTAATTCATATCTAACAACCTAACCTAGCAATATACATATGCATGGGTTAGTTCTCATACTAGTGCATAGCGTATTAAACTTAGTTAACAATTCATGACTGGTTCTACATTGGCTCTCAGCTTTTGGCCTTCATTTGGCCTTCAGCCCTCTTTTGGTGCCACCGGTTTAGGTCAATTCTACCAAAACTAACACTACGTATCAATAATAAATTATCAGTATCTAGTCGTTCCACATCGACTTCTTTCGGCCAAACTGTCATACCTCGATGCCACCACTACTACATCTCAATGACTAGTCTACATACCCACATCATCACATTTCATATCATCTAAGCTATAATCATACCAAAACAATATATCTCAACATATCATCCTCATATATCTCAAATCAAAGCCAAAACAATTTCATAACCAAATATCCTATAATATATATAACAACTTCACAAAAAAACTATTATGCACAATTAAAACATATTAAGAAATCCAACAATAAATCCATGATATATGCAGACATACAATATATGAAACATATTACATAACAATAGGTATAGAACTTCTACTTTGAGTCGCTAATCCTAAAAGTCTTCTCAATCAGATCAAATAAGTGATCATCTATAATTTATATAAATAAATAATTAATTCATTAAATTCATGATTTAAAAAAAAATTATCATTTTGTCCTTCTATCCCATATTTTGAAAATTGCTATTTTGCCCTTCCTGCCTAGACTTAACTAGGTTAATTATAGCTTAATTAAATCATCTAGCATTTTATTTAATTAATTTACTATAAGAACCACTAATTAGCTAATTAACAAATTGCCCCTTATTCCACCAATTACTAACCTATACTAATTACTTTAAAATATACACCAATCAGTATTCAAATGGAATTAACCACTAACTAATTAACATTTCTAACCAATAATTGGACTTAGCTTAGCTTAATCGGGTCACTAGAGAATTAATTAAGTTATTAAAAAATTAGTTAGGTTACTAATAACCTTAACTAAAGCTTAATTAGATTATCGCAACTCTAATCTACCTAAATCCATTTTTAATCCAGTATAATTAACATTTGTTAATTAGTTAGAGAATTAGAGAGTTTAACTAATAGAGAAAATTAGTTTTGATGGAGAAAGAAAGTGGTTTGAAAAGAAATAGTAAGCTATTAAGCTTGCTCCATTGAGTTTTAAAACTTTTGATTAAATAAAAATTAAACTAGTTATTTAAACTCATTTAAGCATTACTAAATTTAAAAGATAAGTAAATAAAACTGATAAATTCATAAGCAAATACACTTAGAGCTCGTTTGGTTCAGAGGAAGTGATTTTCAGATAGAAATAGGATATCTGGAAATTAGATTCCTAGGTATAGAATGTCTGAACTATCACGTTTGATTAACCATGAAAAACAGACATTTTCATGAGAAAGAATGAAGCTATCACATTTAGTTGAACAATATTTTTCTTTAGTTCTTAAAACTTTTTTTTTTTGCCATCTAATTTTTTTAACTTCTATATGGAGTTATAAAAAATGGTCAAGAAATCAAGATGCTAAAATTCTAAATCAAAATAGAAGTTTTAGATCAAGATATAAGTTGACACCTCATAGATTTGAAGCGAAGCGTTTTTTTCTCTTCTTTTCTTGTCCGTTGATTTGGAAAAAAAGGTATACGAGAAAGAAGGGTATGTTGGAAAGAAAAAGAAAACACGCTGCGGTGGAAAAATAAATTCTACGATACCGATGAAATTTTATTTCTTATAAAATGCAGGAATTCAAATCACGTGGAAACAGAGTATTCCCACATATGGGTCCTAAAAGCACGAACAAAACATTCTAATTTACGGGAAACAAAATTTCATAATCTCTTTTACCGTGAATTAAATAAGCCCTTAGTTTATATAAATGGTTACATATCCAAAAAATTGTAGAAGTGGAAATAAATATCATCTTCCATATCCATTCAAGATCAATAAAATTATTTGAGCAAGAAAACTTGGTCTTCCTATCTATCATATATTTTATACCTATTTATTTTCAAGAGAACGCTAGGTGACATGATGGTGGCTGCATATTGCTTATCATTATAGTATTAAAACATGGACTAACAATTACCAATTAATTGCCAACATGAAGAGGCAATTTCAGCCTCATAGAAGACTTGCCGTATCTTAATCAATGCTCGCAAGCAAGTGACAATAAGAGCGTCACATCCTGAGCTGAGAAGGAAAGTCAACCATTAAAATCTGAGTGCACTAATAAGCCACTGCAACTAAAAAGTCTTTTGCCTGATTCCCTTCTCTTAAATATATGACTGCAGAAGAAATTTGAATGATGGTACTTGAAGAGACCATAAGTTGCGAAGATAAATATGAAAATTGTTTGATTTCTCATTAAGCCAAGGAATATGATAGAATCATCTTTTATTCTAAGATATAAAAACAATTTGAAAATATATCAACAGCGCAGGATGCATCCCATCAAACGGCAATAAGTTCAATTATTGGATTAAAGATAGAGGAATGGTAACAGAGACAGCCATCCAAGATTGAAACTCATCAAATTCATTTCTGATTATAAAGTTCGTTCATGCTCTATGTCTTTGAGTTAAATCATCGAAGTTAATTTTTGTTATCATACACCATGGATCTTCCATCATTAACCATCGGTAAGTTGAAGCCAAAGTGTCCTCCAAAAGATAAACCCCCCCCCCCCGTGGTTAACCCATGTCACCACCGGCTCCATATAGCAGCAGATCCGGCCCGCCTTAGGGAACAGGGGGAAATAATTCCGCTAGCAGAAACAGCACGTAATTTGTCCCCATCCGGGGTCTCAGCTTTTACCCGATAAGGAAAGGTTCCCAACCCGCGCCGTCCACCACGTACATGTCCCCGCTGTCGCCATCCTGGCCGCAGTGGCAGGTCGTAATTATTCACCAACTCGGGGGGCCTCGGACTTATCAGATGCGGGGGGTCCCACGGGAAGGGGTGGGGTGGGCTCGGCTGGGGGATGCCGTCAACCGCGACCGCCAGGGGAACTTTCTGGAGTCGGGCGCCAAAAATATCTTCCCAGCCTCCCATCTCAGCCGTCCGTATCAGTTCCTCCCATCGTACGGCGAAAACGGGGTGCTTTTAGTTGCCAGCACCACCGGTGAGATAACTGTCGCCGCATCTTATGATAATAATCTGAAAATATATCAATAATTTGCTATTTTATTGCTTGTCATAGGTAAATATTTTTCAGTATAAATCTAATAGAAAATTAGATTAAAAAAATTATATATTAATTTGTTTATTATTATGACAAGAGGAGTGACAGTTTTTAATATATGAATTTTTTTTTTTTTTCTCTGAGTAAACTAGGGTTTCAAATAATTGTTATAGAAATTATCATATAAATAAAAAATAATACACTCGAATAGTATCAAGCTGCCACAGATGGTATTGAAGAATTGAAAATAATAATAATAATAATAATAATAATAATAAAAGTCAGCCTTAGAAGTTAAAAGCGTTGGATAAGGATTGAGGTGAGCTTACCACGGACAAAAGATGGGGACTGGCTCTGTTTAGTTCCTCTCGATCTCAATCCGCCGAACGAGCAGTTAAAAATAATAATAATAATAATAATAATAATAAAAAGACTGTTTCTCGAGCCTTCCTGGGGCTGGGGAAGCGTGGGTGTTTTTTCGAGGGCCTTCGCCCTTCTCCTTCTCCCTCTCTCTTTCCTCCCCCCCTCCCCCGGCTTCCTCTCACGAAGCCGCGGCAGCTCTCTCTCTCTTGCGTGCAGGGGATGTAGCCTTGCCCGCCCCCAGCCCCAGAATTTTCCTGCTTTGCTTAGTTCTTGGCGCCGGAGGGGCGGCTCGTTTATGGTATTTGAGCGGCGGTGGGGGGTTGCAATGGACGCCGGAGGTGAGAAGTCCGGCGATTTCTACGCCGTCCTTGGCCTCGATAAGGAGTGCTCCGACGCGGAGCTCCGGAATGCCTACAAGAAGCTGGCCATGGTATGACTTCGAATCCCATAAAATCTCCTTATTAGCCTTCTGTTCTCCTTTCGATCTCTGTAGATCGACACAGATAAGAAAGGCCGTCGCCTTCGAAGAGATGGGCGGATTTGATTTATGGGTCGTCTTCAAAGAATTTCAATTTTTCTCTTGTTTTCAAGGTATTTCCGCTGATTGCTTTGAATCCTTGTTCCCTCTGGTGAAATATCGTCCAGGTCGCCAGCTTTCTAGCTCTTCTCCTATATATCATTTGATCGGATTCCTCGACTTCTCAGAGCTTTCGTATTTTCCAAAATACTCCGGTTTATTGGCCATTTCTTTGTAAGAATCCACTCTTTTTGATGGAATTTTCTCAGTTTTTTCTTCTTGTTTCTTAATTCTATGAGCGATAGAGATGGCATCCGGATAAGTGTTCGGCATCGGGAAATTCGAAATGCGTCGAAAAAGCCAAGGAGAAGTTCCAGGAGATCCAGGAAGCCTACTCCGGTCCATTCCTTCCTCCTCTCTTTCCGTTCTTTAATCTAATATCTAGATAATAAACATATATCTATCCAAATTCTCCCGAATTTTTCTTTCAAAAAAAAAAAAAAAAAAAAAAAAAAGGGAATTTTATGGGTGCGCGTGTCTGCGATTTGAACAGTTCTCTCTGATTCCAACAAGAGGTTCCTGTACGACGTAGGAGTCTACGACAGCGACGACGACCATAACGTAAGTTCCCAACGTAACCATTAACGGCGATTTCCATTTTATCCAATGAATCGTGCATTTAATCGTTTTGGTGTTGATTAATTTGTGCATTTCTGATTTTATTTCTGATATTATACTTCTTCAGGGGATGGGGGAGTTCCTCGGGGAGATGGCACAAATGATGAGCCAGACTAAGCCCAGCGTAAGATTCCCTTTTCTAAATTTTTTTTTTTTTTTTTTTTTTTTTGGTTCCCATCTAATCTGGGCCGCCCACTCTATGGAACCCGATCAGAATCGAGTTTCTGATGAGGTGTTGTTTGGACCATTAGGAGAATGGCCACCAGAGCTTCGAGGACTTGCAGCAGCTGTTCGTGGAGATGTTCCAGGCCGACCTAGATGCTGGATTCGGTGGTGGTCCCATCCCAGCACAGGCGTCATCCAACGGTCACGATCATCTCTTCCGCTCCTCGTCCTCCTCCTCCTCCTCCTCGCCGTTTTGTGACGGAGCCAACGGCAGCAACAAGCGTGGCAATGCGGCCATGAACTCGGGCACGGCAAATTTCGGCGAGTTGGACCCCGGCGCCGCCGGCTTCTGCTTCGGGGTGAGTCCCACGGGCCCACAGCTATTTAGTCGCCGGTCCTTTTTTGGGTCTGTTTCGTAGGTCCTTCTACGGTAGCTCTCCGTTAGCCTGGTTTTAGTTTAGCCCACGGTTTAGATGATGTGAGTAGGAACAAAACCGTGCTGACGTGGTAGGTTCTGTATCCACTGATGTTGCCACGCTGGGCCCAAGATTATCCTAGGCGGGCATATCACGTGGCTTGCCACGTCGGTCTCACGTGGTACCAGCGTGCGGCCACTTGCATGTTGTGACGCAACAGTGGACGCTTTAGTCCACCTACTGAATCTGTGGTACACTGATTTGCCACGTCATCTGATCTCAGTGGTCCCGTAGGTATGTGCTTGGTGGCCTGTCCTGTCTCATCGTAGAGGTATTTTCATTAAGAAAATTGGAAATTAATTGGCATTGTAAACGTTGCATCCATGCCATTTATCAAAATTTCCGAACACATCCCTTGGACTCTTAACCAAAATTAGGTCAAGTCACGAAAGAATATGACACGTTTTCATGTTCAACCGGAAGAGTAGTGCAAATTATCAGAGCATTCATTATATATCTACGTCCTAATCATCTCCCCCATTGACCTGGTGCTTTTAAACCACCTTGCAATTACTATGGCATCCCCGAGAATGATTTCTGGCACATGTTTCGCTATTCTTTTGGTTTGGATACCGACCTAAGATTGGAATGAGGGGTCGTTTGCTGACCTGGTAAAAGATTTGTTGTTAGGTAAGGCAATTTGGATCCTGGCCGCATTGTTTGAGTAAAAGAAACATGGCTTGTGATCGGAAGGAACCGGATGGCAGGTGGAGTGAAATGGAATTTAATAAGTGGGATATGGCTGGCTGCCAGGTGGAGTGGTGGAGTGGCTTTGGATCGCACATGTTAGATAACAATTTGATCAAGGATAGCTTCAAGGCGGTCTTCAGGTTTTTCGTACAAGGAATTGCATAGCTGGCTTTTTGCTTGGATAGAGAGGGGAGTAATAGGTTCTGAGTCTTACGTTACGGAATCTTAGGACACGCCATGGAAAGGCCTCTTCCATTACTAAAAATTTCCCTTTCATGGGAAGTTTGTTCCATGACTTTGGTGGCTTGGAGTTGATTGCCCCTTGCATATCTTTGGGAACTGTTATCTTTATCTAATATTGTTATCGTTTTCATATCAATGCTTGATTAAGAATGTTACATGATTGAATTGGTTGGCTTCTTTATGTTTGCATTGGCAGTCGAATGATTCAGGAACGCCGTCCAAAGGACGAGGAGGCAGCAACAGCAAGAGAAGGAACGGGAGAAAGCAAAAGGTGTCATCCAAACATGATGTCTCATCCCATGATGCCGAGATCTCAGCTTAGAATTTAGAATCACATTGACCCTCCCTCCATGCTTATCTTCTTCTCACATCGTCTCGGGTAAATTCACCCATCCCTCCAATCTGTAACTGCTCTAGTGCCGGCAATAGAGAGAATGGTTGATTTGCATTGATCTATCTACCTACCTAGAGCTTGTAAGCTATAGGATGCAGACCTAATGTTGTTGTCGACTTGTATGGACTCGTTTAATTTAAACTGCTCTATTGGATTGAAGATTTGGGTTGAGTTCGTGGAGTGCTTCTCATCCTTCGCTGTTCCAGTTGTTGGGTGATTATATGGTTGCCGGAGATCAGCTGGTGTTGAGGATTTGGGACATGAATTTCCTAGGTTATTGTTGATGATATAAGTCTGAACAAAGGTGTTAGTAATGTATCTGTATTTTAATGGCGAAGAGAAGCCACCTGGCTTTAATTGAAAGGAACGCAAATGCACGCAAACCATGATGGTATTGTGCCACCGCCAGGAGGCAACTTCACTGGAATTTGGCTTGGCGTGCCTTCTTTTAAAATCGAGAATCCTTAACCTGGTACGTTTTATTAGGATACGTCTTCTAGGACCTAGATTGTATGTAACAGTCATCGCTTTTTTAAGTCCATTCTTTGCTTTTGTTCTATACTTTCCTTTCAAATGTTTGCAGAGCTTGTGGCTTGGTATGTTTATGTATGCTATAATTATGGTATCGTTTGGGAGATGGTTTGGGAGATGGTGAACAGGTTCCTCAAAAGGCTCTTTTGGATGGAAAGAACTTTTTTTTATCCATACCATGGCATGTGAATTTTCATATGGTTGTAGGAAAGAATTCGATTCTACCGAGGAGATTGAGAATTTAAATCAAACATGGGATTTATTTCGAGGAAGATATTTTTTTATAGAAAAATGTGACAATCAAATATGGCCTGTTACAGGCTTATTGAATTGAAAAATTGAAATAAGAAAAGTTTTCTAATAAAAAATAGAAATTTTTTTATTTAAATTAAATATTTTTTAAAATAAAAATTTATTTTTTTAAATGAAAGTAATATTTTTTTTTATATTTTTTATTTTTAAAACTTCATCATAGTATCATGATTATGATAATATATTATTATCATCATCATATATCGATGATATATTATTAGCATCATGATCATTATTATCATTACTTTCATCACCGTTATCTTCTTTCATCATCCTTCATTGTTACATCCACTTTCATCACTATAATACTTTTATCATTCGCCATCATCGTTAGATCATCATATCCATCATTATAACTTCATACTCATCATCATTTTTACTATCATCTTTTATCATCTCCCATCATTCATCATAGGTGCTACGATTATCATTACTACCATATCTTCATTATTATTATTTTTCTCTTTCAATTTTCGCTATCATCATCATACCTCCATTACTTATAACCATCATAATCATCGACATTATATATCCATTATCATTTTTATCTTTTCTATCATTCATAATTATACCTTCATAACTTAGCATTATGATCACTATCATTTTCACATTCCATTATTCTCTATCTTCACAATTTATCATCTTTATCATAAGCCCTATGAACGCTTTTTTTTAAAAAAAAAATTTATAAAAAATAATTTCTTATATATTTAATAAATGAATGTGCCTTTCAATTTTTATATAGAAAAGGAAAATTGAAAATGGAGATTGAGTAAGTTAAATCAGGTTTTGCTGGCGAGCTCTGCGAATATGGGGGGATATTCGTGTTCGATTAGACGCAATGCTTGATTAGATGGTTAATAATAAATGAGTGCAGGTGGAGAGTAATTAGCCAGATGTTTAGGTTCTTGTGGTGATTGGCAACTGGCAGGAGATCATTGTCTCAAAAAACGAGTTGAGAGTATATTTTATAGAAATCAAGAGGAGACAAGCAACACGTGTTAAAGGTCCAATCCAAATGTTTAGATCTTGCTTCGATGCGTGCGCAAGTTGAGCGATGAATATTACCCGAGGTGCTTGGAAGATGTCGCAAGCGTTAGAAAATTAATCTTTTTTAATTAGAAAAGTTTCAGGGCATAGGATTCTTAAAGGATGAGGGCGAGATAAATTCTTAAAATTAATCTCTCTCTCTCTCTCTCTCTCTCTCTCAAGTGTTCATCTCCTCCCTCACAAAATGTCCTCTGATATGAGCCTTATCCCAAGCATAACTTATTCGACCATCCAAAGACCTCTTCACTCTATCAATATTCGAGAGTATTCCTCAGCACACGTTAGGCTTCTAGCGAGGTGCATGTCAAACCTCACGGAGATGGACGAAATTATAAATTGAGGCATGAATCTAATTAGGTGCACTGTTATGAGAATTTATATGTGGTCCTAATTTGGAAGGTCCTCAAGCTTGTATATGGTTAATGGTGCACTTTAGTTCATGTGGCTCTCAATGCCCTACCGAGGGTTATCACATTCCTTGGACCACCTTTAGGTAGAGCGGATCCTACATCATCATTGATGAAAATTCTATTCAAAAGCAGGAGCCCTTTGATTTAACTAGACTGGTCCCGACCAGCCGACAAAAGAAGAGTGAGGTCCATTGTTCTCTCAAGTGAAAAAAAGTGGTATGTGATCTATCAGATCAAGGTGCTGGAAATTGATCAGACTGCAGATCTTGTCGATCCGAACTGACCTTTTGGTGGTGTGTGTCCACACCTCACTCTATTGATGCTGTCATGTTTGATCTGATTCATATCGTGAGCTTTCAAGACATTATCGGATCGAATGAGTTTTCTTGTCTAGAAGTATAATAGCGATAGCACCACCGACTTTACCTCTCTTGCATAAGAAGAATGTTCGCGTTCGCTAGAAGAGTTGAGGCTGGTCAGTGGACGAACTAAAAGTAACCAAGCAAACCTAGAGTTGGATCCACAAATGTGTAAAACAGCAAGCTATAGGCTTAATATCAATATCCAATTACTTTCATTGAGTGTCAAATTCATGTTGCCTCAGACATTTAACATGATATCAGTGTCTTACTTTACGAAGCAATAAGGGCCAGACTAATCTACCTAATGGCGATACATAATGGAACCCAAAAGATGATGTGATATAACTGATCAAGTCACTACACGTAAATGAAAGTCCCAACTAGGAAAGACTTTCATTACTGTCATCACTTCATCCAAAAATATTTCATCAAAAAGGAGTTCACTGCCGTATATAGGAGGAATTTTATAAGTCTAATTCAAAAAGAACTCCACCAAAGACATTGTCCTATCTGAAGTTTCAAATCATCAAAATTATCTACTAATAAGTAGCTCAATTTAAGAAAATTCTTTCAAAATATTTATAAAAACAACTTCAAACCCCTCGGTAAAAAAAATTCAAGCCTAAATTTGTAAACCCTAAACATACAATCAAAGAAGCTCTAAGAACCTTCTTTTATCAATGTTTTGTTCAAGCTAGTGGCTCCCATCTTATCTACACACCATAAGTATAAGTACGAGGCATCGGCGCAGATGATTGTATTGAGTATGAGGAGAAACTATAAAGTTTCTTTCTTAAATAATGATGACGTAACGTAGAAAACCTGCACAAAATAGTAAGGCAACTAACGAAAGGTCTTTTAATTTACTTTTCAAGATGCCTAAAGTCCGGTCATTGATGTCTACTGGAACTCTTGAAGAGCCAAGTTCTTGTGTTATATGTTCATTGGTTATTTCAAATTAATTTAGTCAAGACTATTTACCGAATTCAAGAATTGACCTATGAATCTATGGTAGTGAAATTAATTTAGTTGTGCGTGAAAAAATTGATTCCTTTGATGCGTACAAATGGTTCACTGGTGGTAGAAAAATGGATTCTTTTCATCGTTATATATGATGCGCTGTACCCATAAAAAAAAAGCTGCTTTAGTTGCACCCTTTGTCCTTGCCTGACAATTTGCGTATGGTTCGATAGGGCTGGTCCACCACCCATTCCTCTGGCTCTAGCTGTCCAATGTGGACAATTTTTTCTCAGAAACATTGTACTCCAGAACGTGGCTGCAAAGAATTTGTTGCCACTCACGGGCCAAAACCAATATTTCTCATTCTAATGTTGGAAACTCACGTATTCATTACGAGAAATAATCTCGGATGCATCAAACGAAGCAAAGGAAAGGTATACTCACGGCCAGTAGAGTAAAGAAAAGGATTGACCGCGAAGTGGTTTTTTTGGCAGGCAAGTTTTTTGAATTTTTAAAACTAGAATTAACTTAAAAAAAAAAAAAAAAGTAGATAAAGTAATGAGAAGGCTACCTCTAGATAAATGATGGTGACATGAGAATGCTTAATGAAGCAAAGCTATTGGTGGAATTTCTGAGTTAAGAGTACATTGCTTTATTAACATGTTAGCAGGAAATGAAATGTACTGATGATGGCCACTGATATTGAGACGGGTAAAAGTTGAGATTTGACTTGTTAATGGTTGCAGTCTCTTTCCATCAACCTCCTTTCTCATTGCCTTTATCCTCACCTATCCAAAAACTATTTACATCAACATGCCGGCTCTTTTGTATGGCAGTTAAAACATTCACAAACCAAAATTAACCTGAAGGGCTATCGCATAAAGTTGTAGCTGAAAAAACAACATGCCTTTGTTTTTTGATTAAAAAAAAAAAAAAAAAAGATTAGGTTTTTTCCTAGCCAAGTCTTCTCCTGGAAAAATATTTTAAAACAAAACTCCGAAGCCCTAATACCTTATCGTTTTCGTTGAAAACCTACAGGTTATTTGGTTGACAAGTTTTACAAAGGAGGGGGGCCTAAAAAAAAAAAGTAACGTTAGTCTTCCATTAGAGAAGCTACTAAAGAAGGAAAAGACCTGGTTCATGAAATCAGGCCGACATGGGTCCAAAAGGCTCCTCAACCACCCAACTTTAAGCTTTGATGACACGAAGGTGGACCCATTGGTGGTAGTCCCCTCGAATGGGCAACTTGGGGGCCCAGTGCATAGCCATTAAAGAAGGGAAGTCTGTTTGTCCTTTCAGTGGAAATTCCGAGTCCCTTTTGGCCCACATTCAAGCATGTATTTGTTCATCCTTGTTGATATTATGCCACTGAATTGATGCAATCTTTTCAACCGAAAATTGATGTATTTTAAACTTCTAGCTCCTTTCACCAATGGATATATTCTGTATGTAGATCCTGCTATAAAGATACTACGGGAGCAAACATCTCACAAGCTCTTTAATACGATGGGGAAGAGATGGAACGAAAGAGAGAAATCAAAAAGAGTCGTTACAACCTACAAATTAACCTGGTTTCCGCCTCAAATATCACCAGGACCAGACCTCAATCCATCAAAGAATAGATTGGGGATAGATCCAAAGTTGGGTTTTGAGGTTTTTAGCCTAACTCAACCCAATGCATTTACAGCTAATTCTAATTACTGGTTTGTTTACGTACTGATCCTTCGATTTCCAAATCCATAACACATGTGAAACTTTGTTTGATAATTTAGTAGAGTGGAAAGAGTAAACATGATCACGTATTAGAATTTATTTGGATATTTGCAATTGACCTTGAATTCAATGTATTTTTCCAATTTTTGTTGACAGTCATTATATGGCCTGTTAGTTGAGAAACTATACGGATGTATTTAATATATGTAGTTTGGCTTTGATGAGCACTCAAATATAAAAAATGTCAAAACCTAGTCCAAGGACTAGATGATTTTATGATATTTAAAAATTTGCTAATCATATTAACCATTCGAGAAGTGATGAGCACTGTTCACTCCAACTAGTGCCAACTTTATTCTGAGGAAAGGTCAGCGCTACCTTTCTTCGCTCAAAAGAGGTGGCATGCTAGGAGCTAAGAGGATGGTCATAGGAGCCTTACGCTGGTCCCTCATTTGGTTGGGAGCACCCCGCCAAAAAAAAAAAAAAAGGTTTTTCTTATTTTCTAAATAACAAATATATATATATATATATATATATATATATATATATATATATATATATATATATATTTCATATGATGTTTATTTTTAAATTTTTTTTAAAAAAAAAATATTAAATAAGCATTGAGAGTTAAATTTACGTGTCCACTTAGCTGAAGGTTAAAAGTTTAGAAAAAGTATTTGATCTGATAACTGCCTCAATTAAATTTAGAAGTAAAGCCATCTCATCAAGCCTCTTGATAAGAGAAGGTATTTTGAAATGGTATCATCATTCATTTGAGTTCAATCCGATTTTCATATATATATATATATATATATAGTTATATAAGCTAGTTTAACCGTTGTACATTACAACATGATACATGTATGGTGATTATTTTTTTGTAACAAGCAATATTTTTTCTTAACAATTAATTTGAATTATTAATCTGAGCTAGTTTGTAGCAAGCTAGCTGTCGTTAGTTATTATAGTTAGCTAAGCTCAAAGTCCCCAATTAATTTTAATTAGCTAGTTTAATTTGTTTGAAAAATAATTTTCTTAAAATCTAGGTAAAATAAATACTTGTAAACAAAAAATATTTGTGATTTACATAGAATATAGAATCATCTGATGGTTTATTATATTAAATTTTTATTGAATATAATAAATATTGAATTCTTAGTGCATGACGTTGCTGAATAAAATCAATAGATTATTTATTAACTCTTGTTATATGGTTCTTGTTGGAGTATTTTTTGGATTATATTTTTTAATCATTGAATAGCTGTAAAATTGATGCAAGTTGAGTTGATTCCATTTAGTTCTAACATTAATAATTTCATTTTAAAAATTTTGAATAGATGAGATTTTGGTTTGAGTTGAAATTTGATATTCCTAGGTATAAACTAAATCAATTTGTCTTTCTGTTAACATGCGGAGAGACCAACAGGTATAAATTAATAAGAGATCATGGTAAGATCGGAAACTTATTGGCGGCATTATATTGGCATTCTTTTCTCTTTTACACTATCACACTTGGCATTCTTTACCCTAATTTTTTCTTTACTAATGGCATTAAAAGACACGAATGAATGTATCACATTTAGCATTCTTTCTCAGCTTTCCTTTATATATATATATATATTTACTGTTGGATATGTAAAAGAATTTTATGCTTGTTGACAATAAGTATTTGAAATATTATCTTCTTATTGATATATTTAATGTTGAGTAAGTATTTCTTAATAATAAATATTGCGATACCTCTTCTAATTAAAATCTTTATTTACATCATTTTTATGATACTGATTATTTGTAAACAAACATACGGATTGAAGTTTTTATCACTTAGATATATCATGTGTGTTTTAAATTTGAAATATTTAATTAGATCAAACCAAGTTAAACAATGGGTGAACACGAGCTAATTCAATAGATTTTAGATATAGTATTGTCAACATGGTGCTTCTCGCTACCTTAGGTCTGCCGTAAATGGTGAACTTAAATGTTTATGTTTGGTGGAAACCTAACTAAAAATATCTCTCAACCACGCATGCCCTCACGGCTGGCAGATACCACCACCATTGAGCTTTGATTCCAAAGGTAGCAAGGTTTTCTTATACCTTATCACCAACAGTGATAGCAATGGGCTCTCTTCGTGGATAGGTTGTTAGAAATAGACTAATTGACCGAAGAGACGGGGATGCGTATGGCCAAAACTTATTGCGTTCAAGTGATAGGCTCTTAGTGACGCAGACTGCCATTGACGTCAAAATAAAGGGACCCAACCCAAGCTCTTATTTCAACCAAACACCACAAGATTCTCACATCCATCCAAATGGAGAGAACAAACTTCCAGGTGCCGTACAAAAGGAACCAAACTCAAATAGGACATATATTATTATTATTATTGGATGGAAGACCAAACCAAAAAAAAAAAAAAAAAAAAAAAAAAAAAAAGCTAGAGACGGTCCTTCACGATTGGATTTAGTCGTAGCCTTTTCTTCAAATGGATGAATGATTGGAGAATTCTTACTTGCCAAAAACAGAGCTTTTCACTTTTATTCTAATTTTAGTTGGTTGTTTATATACTGAAAAAGGCATATGTTAATTTCATAGCCCTTCCATGCCCATAAATACATGCTGCCTTAGATTGAACGGCTTGCGTTGTTTTGGTAAGGAGGGTGACCAAAAAAAAAGCCTGGCAATCCTCTGAATTGCTTCCAATTATAGTTTGTGCTTTTAAAATAGACAATAAATCAAAATTATATATATATTTTTATTTATTTCTTATTTATGTATGGATTTCAACAGGATAGCCAACATGATCCCTCACGGTTTCTTAAATTTAGGAAAATGATGTGCGTGGTATCCAAGCCTAAACAACTTGCTCGATAACTACCGAGTCATACGGCGAGTAAACTGAGGAAGGTGGGCTCACACGTGTCGCAATGCTGTTGGCTGGATTAGATACCGATCTTATCCATTACGTGGAAATGGTAAAGGGAGGGCCCACTCCATGGATTTCTCCGTCAACGCTCACCGATATGTCCGGTCTCCTCCCTCTTATATTTGGGCTCCGTCAAAGTTGGCTCGGCTCGAGCCGGCTCAGCTTCCTTCCTTCTCAGAGACTCCTATTGGGCTTTAGAAAAGCCCAGTCCATCACATCACATCATCGCTGTATAGTTCAATTTCAAAGATGATTACTTTCAAAAAATAAAAAAATAAAAAAATAAAAAAAAAAATCAATGCTGCTATATGAAAAGGAACATGGATCTGAATTAAAGCAGGATACTAATAACTAAATAGTGATATTTAATTATGCAATCTAAGTCATTGCTTTGACTAATTGATCTTGTGATGATGAAAGGTAGAGATATTAATTATATGAGTCAAAAAATAATAGTGGGATATCCCTATCTTTGATAAAAGTATTTGTATTCATCTTGCACATATATAGAATATATTCTAGTGGCCATTCAAGTTTCTTTCAACATCCAAGTGGGTTATATGTTGATGATAAATTTTTAGATCATATTTGAATAGAAATTAACAGGAGTTGTTGGGTTGAAAATTTTTAATCATTAACTCTTTCTAGTAAGGTTCCTATTTGATGGTGACCGATGTTTGAGGTTCAATTTTGAAAGATAGTAAGCAAAGAAAGTTTAGTTCATTTTTTCTTGATCTTAAATATAAAAAAATAAAATATAAAATATATATCTAAAATCTTTAATGCATGTTTTATTTATTTTATCATTAAAAAAATACTTTTTCAAATACATATATAACAAATATCTAAAAGATATAAAATAATTATTAGAAAACTTGATTATACACAAAAAAAAAATGCTGCAAAACTAATAGTTACAATTCCTTTAAATATACTTTATGCCTTTTTTTACTTGATGCATTGCATCATTTTTCAAAATTATTTTCCCCTTCACTTTTTTTCTTAACTAACAATTATCATTTCATTCTAATGATTCGGCTATAGGACAAAGTAGCTTATATGCAATTACACCCCCTCTACAAAGTAATTACATCTATATCAATCTTGAAAGCACTATGCTTACCATATAATTCAAAAAGAAGACTTAGTAGCTAACTCTCAAATGTGGCTCATAATTCAAGAAAGAGACGAATAGCTAACTCTATTGACTTTGAGACATGACTTCTCTTCCTTCACGTGTCCATTCAAAAAAAATAAAAAAAAGCTAACTCTATGAACGTCCTTTCCATTCCTTTTTTTGACCTCATGAGGCCCAAGCACTTTGCCTTAACTTTTTCCCTCAACTAACAACATTTCCCTCTAATGCTTCGGCCATGGGATAAGAGAGAGAAAGCAGCTTATATGCAATTACACTTACTCCATAATAATTCAAAAACAAAAAGATATTTAGTAGCTAACTCTGAAATGTTGCTCATAATTCAAGAAAAAGACTAGTAGCTAACTCTATTGACTTTGGGGCATGGCTTTTCTTTCTTCGGTTGACCATTAAAAATAAAAATAAAAAAGCTAACTCCATGGACGTCCTTCTCTCTCTCTCTCTCTCTCTCTTTTTTTTTTTTTTTTGAGCTCTGATAAGGCCCAATCACTTGGAAGCCAGAGCCGAGCCAATTCGCGCAAGCCGAGTGAGGGACAAAAATGACCTTATGCAAAATATCGCTGAGATGTCGTCAGATCTCTCTCTCTCCCATCCTCTTTCGCTCTATAAAACTCCATCCCTCCCCGCACCTGGGAGATCGTAAGTCAGGAGACCCAAGGGCTCCCTCTCAAGTTTCCCTTGGAGAGATTAGAATAAGAAGAAGAGGGGAGAATGGGCCTTCTCGACCACCTGTGGGACGATACGGTGGCCGGCCCCCGGCCAGACTCCGGCCTCGGAAAGCTCCGCAAATACTCCTCCTTCTCCCCCTCCTCCTCCTCCGCCGCCGCCGCCGCCGTGGCCGACGCCGCTGCCCCGCCCGGCGGCCTCCAGGTCACCCGGAGCATTACCATCCTCCGCACCACCTCCTCTGGCGCTTCCTCCCCCTGCAGCACCCTCGGCTCCGGCTCCTCCGCCCCCTCCTCGCCGGCCAGCGTCCCCGGCTCCCCCCTCACACGTGAGCACATACCTTCCAAAACCCTTTGGCACGTTCTAGAAGGAAGGATAAAATTAAAAATCCCTTTCTCCTTTCTGTTTGTAGCTACGGGACCGAGAGGAGAATGGAGGAGGCTAAGCAGGAAGCCGACGCCAATGGCGGAGGGTATGGAGACGGCCGAGCGCCGGAACCCGACTGTTTACGACTGGTTTGTTCTTTTCTTTTCCTTTCTTTCAAATCTAGCACAGAAGATTGATGGATATGGTGGTATATGGCATATGATAAATATAGCAGTATATGATCCCTTGGCATATGTTAGCTACTGCTTAGCTGGTTTCGTTTGGTTTGTTTCAGGTTCATAATTTGTAATATTTTATGGTAATGAGTAATGAATTATATATGTTTAAAAGATAGGACAAGAATATATATATATGTAAGGACATTCACATTGATTCACAAGTTTTTTGTTCAAATTTTATCTTGGGAATTAGTTGAACTAAATAACTATTTTACAAGAATAAGAACTTTGCACCATAAACATACATATTGCTCTATTAGAATCAACAACTTATTGTAGAAGGCTATCATGATATTTATGATGAACCATTTGAACATATAAATACTTTGAATGCTAATCAACTATCTCCACTTGATGACCGTATAGCGTACTATATAATTTTATTGTAAATATTTTTGTATACGAATGAAAACTGAATTCTTTTATATCCCTTAAGAATTTTCCTTGTTAACAAAATGTTCGATACCGAAATTGATCACAATGAACCACTCATATTTCTTTGGCATGTTCCTTGCCTAATTCCTCGGGCTTTTTGCATAAAGAAATTGTTTAGTGAAAAGAGAGGACTTATATGTTGCTATATGTAGTAATTATCTTGAGTCTCTCATGATTCATCCAAATGGGTTAATGGTTAAGATGGATCAAGATCATAAATTTTCGCCAACTTAGAACAGAATACTCCTATTTCTCACAAAACTAAAGCAAGGGAAGAGAAAGATAAAAGATAAAAATAAAAATAACTACGAAGGCAAAATATTTCTTTGTTTTTTATTTCATTATTTGCACCTAATTTGTTTAACTTCGATGCAGGGTGGTGATAAGTTCTCTGGATAGATGAGACTCAGTTAAACAAGAGAAAAAGGATGACAGTTCACTTCAGTGTGGTGGAGACTTGATGTTCATGAATCTGTATATAATATGCAGATTTTGTACTAATAGTTGTAGTAATAAAATTGTGAGGGCATGTAGAAAAAACAATAGGAGACAAGGAGTGGTTGAGTGGAGTTTTGGAGAGAAACCTTGGCAGGTTAAGTGAGTTTTGCAAGGCAGGAGTGTTCTTTGTCTTCCCCCCTCCAATGCCTGTTTGGAGTTTTGCTATGTAAATTGAATGCTGGCTCTTGGCTTAACTCAATGCGTGTAATCAAATTTTTGGTGCCTTTGTCCTCTCTGATCTGACCATTATTGCCTTGCTCTATGATGGAAAAGTTATAAGGTGACGTATTTGCGTGAAATTGTTTTTCTTGCTTGAAACCCCAGATGAGAAGCAAGTTTCATTCAAAAATCATGAGCACAATGGCCATGGGAAAATTTATGAAGCTGAAATAAATTATAGAGGAACTTTTTTTTTTTTTTTTTTCAATTTTGTTATGATTCCAATCCTCTGCATCTCATATCTATTATTGGTCATCTAACAAGAGTTTTCTAGGGGAACTCTAGTTTTACTTTGTGGATGGGAATGGTAAAGGATGTGAAAACTTCATCATTTATGTATGGCTATGCTTCATCTGAAGCTTTACTAATTTTTAGTGGATAGGCCAACTACGACCTGTCGCTTGCCCCGAATAGAATAGTATAGAATAAATATCTTGCTAAATTAATGTTGATTATATTGAGTAGAAGAAAGTTTCTAAAAGATGGCATTGGTAAGTTGGCAATTTTGCCACCACTTTTTTAGTTGCTACACAAAAAAAATTCTCTGTTCTTCAACAATTTTACCAGATGCATCTAATCTAAGCTCCGAGTATAAACTTTCATAAATCATATCAAATCATATTGCTCTTTTATTATCTTGAGAGAAATATTTCCCATTTGTTACCGGTCGTGATATAATAGGAACAACTGTGGCACAACTGCACTGCCCAGTCAACAGCTCCATACTGCTACTTTAGTTGATATATCAATGCTTGTCTTTAGGTGTCAATGCATTCTTGTCATTGAAAAATTTAAAATGTTATATTTTGTAACTGGCTTTGGCATTACCGAGAGATATTTGTGTCTACTTTGCTAAGGACTTATTACACCTTGGACTAGGAGACCAGCCATGCAACTCCTTTATTCACTTTATGGTGCTTTTATGCCATCCATGTTAGCTATTGCAGCAACAAATACATCCACAGCTAAAATGATTTTGCTCTTCATAACATATGGGTTTTTTTTTTTTTTTTTTTCTTTTTGTTTTTCTAACAAAAATCATGGTAATATATGTAAATACAATTTTTCCCATGCAATGTTATCCAGATGTTTAACAACCCTAGAGACTTGAATCCACTTCATTTGCTGCTAACTCCTGAATTGTGACTGATTCAACACTATTTATGTTGTCTATCATTTTCCGCTCAAAATAGTTTCAACCAAAGATAAAAATTATGAGAGCATTTCTATTTGCTAGCAAACCATTCCTCAATAATATTTGAACCAAAACTTGCCTGCCCTCCACTTTTTTTTTTTTAAAAAAAAAAGTTGTTTTGATGGATGCAAAAATCTGAAAAGACATTTGAATATTTTATTGCTAGCTGCTAAGATAAACGAACGTTAACAGTTCATCTCCTGAGGATATATCACCACGAAAAAGGCATCGATCCCTTTGATCAGAAGAAATAAATATAATATTTTCAGGAGGGCTTCTACCTTCCAAGCGCCACCAACACCGTATGCATGTGGTGATTTTTTCCGCATCATTAACATTATTGTTTCTCAGTGTTATTTGTGCCATTGCTGGCACTGGATTTCATGCCGTCCGTTCGAATCTTTTCTGCTAACAAATCCTTGTGAATTTTTTACAAGGAATAACAAGTTCCAGAGGAGTATGCTACGTCAAGTAGTCCTTCTCGAAACGAAAAGGACCGTTGGGGACGTAGCTCATATGGTAGAGCGCTCGCTTCGCATGCGAGAGGCACGGGGTTCGATTCCCCGCGTCTCCATCATCCTATGTTTCTTAAAAAAATTTACCAGCCACCAATTTTATTATATTTTAAAAAAATTGATTATATAATTTTTCTTTTTTTTTTTTAACTTACCAGCCACCAAGTTTATCAAACTTATATTATTCCATTTTAATGACTTAAAATTTTATCCTCGTCTAACAACTTGAAGGTGAGAGAAGTCCAAAATATCAAAGCAAAAAATACCCAACCAACACAAGACCGACATAAAACTAAATAAAGTTCGTCAAATTTATTTTTCCCACTTTCTTGGTGTGGTGGAGATAATTGCTTCTTCGTTTCAACATAAAAAAAAAAAAAAAAAAAAAAAAAACTCATTCATAACTCGCTGTGCCGTTAGGCGCCTTTTTCCTTCACTTTTTCAATCAGATCGGCGGCATCTTGAACTGTCGCAATGTTCTCAGCTCCACCTTCTCCGATGGACACCTCAAACTTCTCCTCCAGTGTCATCATAATCTCCACCTGAAACAATTACTTTCAAAATCATGCACCGCTATAAAAAGCCTGGTAATATCCTTTTTCTTCATCAAAGTACGCAGAAATTTTGGAAACGATTTTTGTCATACTTACCGTGTCGAGGGAATCAGCACCCAAATCAGCAAACTTTGTTTCGGGTGTCACGGTGCTCTCGTCAATGGACAGTTGCTTGGCGATGATGCTTCGAACGATGTGCAGAGTTTCGGATGTGGCCTGCATCGAACAAGAGTCATTCTTCGAACTAGTAGAGCCTTCAAAGAGGTTGCAGTCTTTAAATTCGTTAAGATCCAATGGACCATGCGACGCAAGGTGGAGAAAATTCGTACCATGGAGCATGAGATTGCAGTCTTGGAACATCTAGGGAGTGGAGATCGTAGCCTCGCACCTCCGAGTTGAATCTTTTGTCCAAGTCTCAGCCCACAAACCCTCTGTTCAGGCAAAACAAGGTGCAGCTTGATTAGCACCGCAAAGAGAGTACGATAACAAAAATCTTTTGGGAAGGACGAATGCCTCTCAGGTCTCAAGAGAGCAGGGCGGCTCGTTAGGGAGATGGCAAGAAACAGCGAGGTTTACCATGGCAAGCATGCCAGGCTTTGGCGCGCTTGCGACGGGTAGAGACATCGCCAGAGGGGAGATGGAAAGGTGGGCTGCCATTCTCTTCTCTGGGTGAGCGCTTGATGGAAGAACTCAAGCGCGGAACTGCTTCCAAGCCAAACCAAGCTGTGTGAATGCGGGAGTTTAGCTTGCTCATATATAGGCTGTTGGATTAACGTGGCGGAAATCGGTGGCGATGAAACCGAGGTAGGTTTGCAGGCATGGCCGTGAAGTGGGTGGTCCATACGATGCGCTGTGTCAGCTTATGTTTGTATGGCACGTTGGTCCAGGAGCTGGAACGGATCTAAACTAAATTCACAAATAACCTACCGAACGAGGCCGATGCCATCGACAGAGCGGCACTGCGTGAGAAAAAGATGCGATCAAGACAGTCAGCCGGCCATCTACAGTACTAGTCACCAATCCCACAAACTTTCAATGCTTTCGCGATTCCAGTCGCACAGGCATTGGACGCATGAGAAGGAGAGGAAATATGTTCTCCTTGGGAAAGCCTCAGAAGCCTTAGCTTCTGTAGGAGGCAATTTAATTCCAGCATCTTAGATTTCCATTTGAATAGATTAGTTGAAATATATTATTTGTATAGTTTGACCTTGTATAGGTATTTAAGATAATTAAAGCTACAACCGGCGTGCGATTTTATAGATGTATACATGATACTTCAATTGTTAAATCCCATTGTGATCATTTTGAAAGGATGTCTATCACAATGTTCCAATTCAATATCGGCTATAAAGACGGTTTTACTTTGACACCCTTTGTAATGATTCGAGATCCTATCTAAAAAGTTTGGTTGAAAAGTTTTTTTTTTTTTTTTTTTCATTAGCCTTAAGATATCTTTAATATACAACTGAGGTTGAATTAAACATAAGCTTGAAAAGATTTTGCCATACTATTTATAACAACTTAAAATTTTATTTAAAAAAACAACCAATTTCTTTTTTAAGTTCCTTAACTACGAAAGTTTCTATCAAGAACTGTGTAGCATATAATATGCTATTCTTACGTAATCCTCATGTTAAACCTTGACACTGATATAGCACTAAACCCCAAAGAACTTTTACTATAATATCCTCTAGAAATGCACAAACCATAGTGTTGGTCTACTCAAATATCAATTTTAAGAATCCAAAGCCTTATAGAAAAAAAATAATGAAAAGTAATATTTTCAGTTTGTATTCCTTTTATAAGTATAAAAAATTTTCATAATATAACTAATATGAAATTAAATACATACTTGTATGAGATCTTACATACTCCTTCTATTTAAGTTTTAACATTCTCAATAAGTTAAAGATTTGACCTCAAATATAATTATCCATCACATTCTATCTATGCTTTATTATCCTCTATTCTATATGGACAATAAGTTTAAATTTATTTTAGGATAATTTATGAAACTAAGACCGAGGAACTGAACATATATTTCTTAACTAGATAACCCTGGGTAAGGTTTAAGTTGTTACACATATATCCAAGAACTATTGGTATGCCCATATGCTCAAGTCACCTTTTGTTAAGGATAAATTCTTAGAATTTTTGTTTTTCATTTAGACTCAAGTCACTTTTAGTTAAGCAAAAACTAAAATCCAACATCATCGTGTAATTTGCTACTTCATTCCCCTGGATGAAATGTAGGTCACTTTATGCATACTATATTCTTGCATTACCGCTACTGTATTCAATATGATAGCTCAGGGTAGGAGGAGCGGGATGCCCCGTTGGGGTGCAGGGAGAATGAACCCTCCTTCCTTTATCACATCATTTGCAGTGGATCGTGACCGCTACTTTTTACTCTCCTTCCTCAGTGGTCGAATCCCCTCTAACATTGGTGCTTGAGCTGTGGTTTCCCTTAGAGGTCGGCTCCATTCCATGCACAAACCATATTTGTTAGAGCGATGAAATAGAAAAAAAAAAGGACTAGGGTTATTAGGATTCATTTCAACACTCTGACGTGTCCCATTCCTTGAGAGTTGAGACAGACCGAATGCTTCTCTTCCTTCTAATTATTTAAGGAATATTCGAATATTCTATACATAGAGAGAGAAGGGGTAGACTTGATTACTTTCAAATATAGCCAAATCTGATCCAATCATCTTCCTCATCTTTGAATTCATATAATTTATGAATTTTATAAAAAAAATAATAAAAAAAAAGGAATGACTTCAAAATTCGTGTGAATTTAAAGATGAAGGAGATGAACGATTTTTATATTCAAATGTAGTTAAGTATATATATATATATATATATATATATAGTCAAACTATAATAATTCGGGAAAGAAAAGCTGATTATTCTATTTTTATGCCATGTATATAAATAACTCAAATATTACTTAAATAACTAGAGTTTGCGCTGGTTTGTTAGCATACACGGTATATGAATTTTATACAGCAGTCCACAAGATAAAATATAAGCTCTCTGCATCGAGATTGGGGACGCTTCCGATCATAAAATGAACCCGCGCAAACCGAGCAACGAGAAGTCCATTCCCCGTAGCCAGTAGAGTCATGAAATTGCGGCAGTCTTTTAATATTGCTAGGGATGGAACGCTTGCGTTTTCAAAGTGGATCCAAGTAACATCTCGGTTAATGCCACGAGCTAACCAAATAATTTTGGATCGGACCGATTCCTCCTCGTCGTTTTGTTCTTGACCTGTTATCGTCACCTTCTTTCGGCCTCCTACCAATTCTTAACCTTGTCATCGTCACCTCGCTCTGGCCTCCCACCAAATACTGGCTTTTGGTAGCATGAACTAGGCTCAAAGGGAAGGCACAATGATCCACGCGTTTAATTAAGCCTGGAGGGGTGGATCAAGCTGAAGGCAACGGAGTTCTCCAGTCCAACCCGTCTGACCATCCTTGCAGATGGCCATTGTTGCTAAGGAACAAAAGCCCACAATCATCACCAGCAGAAGAAAGCCCTGCCAGCACCATCCACGAAAAAGGCATGGGAGAACACCGATGGAGTTGCTTTGGGACGACGACCAGCGATCAGCGAAAACAAACGTGCTGGTGTTACATAAAACTTAACGACCAAAGGCGACTTCAACCCTTTACATCCTCCTGACTGGATTTTAAAACATCTTTAAAATATATGTATCTTAAATCTAGCCGACGACTAAAGGTTCCAAATTACCAAAAAGAGAGTATAACAATAAATTGTGTTTTCAAAAATCTCTCGAAACTGCAAGGCATCAACTGAGCTTCTGTCAAACCGCTGCGGGCGATTAGGGCCCCCGCTCTTGAAAAGATAAAATAAATAATTAAACAAGCCTCAGCAATTGCAAACAATAAAAAACAAGCCTCAGCAACCCGGAACCTTGGCCGGTAAATTCAGCCTGTGCGCTACCCGATGAGCATTGGACAAACAGCAAAGCTCGATACGATACATGAGATGTTTACCATCACATGTAAATTTTGAGTTCATAGAACAAACATTCTCATATAGTTATCAAACATAAATATCCCCTCTTTAGAACGGTCGCCACCGGCGCTCGGCAATAACAAGATATGGCGCAGGAATTTTACCGAAACCTTCCTGGCGACTCATAATCAACCAAAATGGACAACCATCCAAGCAAGCAACATTCATATAGACCATATGCTACAGGCTATTATTAAAACTTTTCATCTACATTTGCAGGCCCTTATCCATATATCAATCAAAACCCAGACCATTTCCTTTTCCAGCAGATGACTGACTAAACATACCTAAAAAAATAATTTTAGGATCAATGCTATCAATACTTCAGTACTGTCAAATGCAAAACACAACAACTTCAGTGGGCTGAAAAATAAAAAGAGCAACCCACGCATGAACTCAATCACCACTTCCAAAAGCCTATCAGCGTACACATACATAGTTTACATGGTCCGCATAGGTAACAGTGATATTTGACAGAGTTAACAAGAGCACACTACTTCGTCCTGTCAAATGCACCACCTGTAAACTGAAACCTACATTTTAACCCTTCTCTGCAGCATGCAGGATAAAGAGGCGCCTCTATAAAGTCACAGAAGAATGTTACTCATTATGGATATCTACAACATTGGTCCCTTAGCGGGTCAGGAGTTGGTAGGTGCCTCTATAAAGTCACAGAAAAATGTTACTCATTATGGACATCTACAACATTGGTCCCTTAGCGGGTCAGAAGTTGGTAGCTTCTGTAGAGATAAGAATAAGAATATACACTTCAAGAATTTTTTTTTTTGCTTTGGGCGTGGCAGAATAGGAAGAGAAAGCAAACTTATTCAGTATCCCAAAATCCAAAATTGATGGCTACTAGACAGCAATGTTTAAAAACAGCGAGTTGAAGGGCCACTGATTGGGTTAAAAATTTGACCCAAGATTAATTCAATGAGAAAACGAGAAAGGGAAACATAATTGCAAAAGAAGCAGGAAATTGACCATCCAGGAAAATCATGAGCAAACGGAGTTAAAATCAAAATAATCCAAAGGACGAAATAAAAAGTACAAGCACTACATAGCATGCAGTCATCGACTCAGATCTGATTTTGAACAAAATCAAAACTTCAAATCTATACAAGCACAAGGAAAGAAGGGATTTCTGGGGCTTTATGAGTTCATTTTAGTACGTAATTTTTAGCTTCAATAACGACCATAAATATAATTCAGTTCAGCAGTGAAACAGCACTCATCAAACTTGATCACACCACCCTGTTTATGGACGGATCATTTCCATAAAACTTGGGAAGCGATGGGCAAAAGACAGGATACCGAAACATCAATATATCGAGCAGTGAATCAGTTGTTGAAGAGTTGATAAAACCAGGATATAAGGTGTCATGCTCGTCAAAGATGCACAAGAAAATAACATCAAAGAGGAAAAAATAAGGACCTAAGACATCTAGGGTAATCAGATAAGACAGATCCACTAACAGAAAGAATATTTTCCCCAATGAAAAGCCAGCAACAGATTCTTCAAGAACATGAATTGACTCTGAGGAAGCAGAAGACACCAGTAGGATGTTAGGAGGTACACCCTGCCTCTCCAGAATAAAACCTATGGGTACTATGGAAAACCAAAAGGAAGTGCACCGCAACGATGGAACAAAAGAACACCTACTGGAGCTTCAAAGCATATTCATCATCTTAAGTTGACATTATAAATGCCTGGATTAGGTTTTCTGCAGCACGCTTTTGTTCAGGGGTTCCTGATATCTGAGCAATACGCTCAAAACGGGATACTTTTGAATCAACAATTTCTATATGAGCTCCAGATATCTGCAACAGCATCAAACAGAAAAGACACATTAAACTAAAGCAAATAATATCTAATTAGAGGGCTAACTAGATGACAAACAGGAAAAATTGTATAGTGCTAGGCCTCAATGGTGCTCAACCTGCGGCTGAATCTGTATCTAATATTCTTTCTTCCAATTTATGTCCATTACATGACCATCTACAACAGCCCACTTGCAAACTATTCTTCTGCAGTGATTTTAGTGATTTTCTGATTTTAAGCCAGAACTCTTTACATTTGTAAATAGAAGAGCTTGGTGGCCATAATTCAATTTTTCCACGGCATTGAAATTCATCAATCTCAATTCTTAAGACTGATTTATGAACTGCTCAACCGTCAGGTGGCAATCTGATTATACATTGTTCAGAATGTCATATTGGTCTTTTATATTTTTCAGACCCATACAAATAATCTTTGGATCTAGAGAAAAAACCAATAGTGAAATTAAATCAATTATGATAAAAGTTAAGGGAATTTTTTGGTTTTCCCCTTCTAGTTAACAAGACAGTATGCCATTCAAAAGGAGACAGATCTATGGTTATAAGTATGGTGCACTCGATCTGGTTGTCTCTGTATATATGGCAGATGGGGACCCAGATTTTTTAAGAATGAAGTCTAAAAAAAAAATGTGCACAAGAAAAAACCCACCAAAATACTAAATCATGTCTGAAGTCTAACCAACTAGAACTTTTCAATAATTTTTTAAGCTAGCTATATCCCCGTGCATCTCAAGGAACTGCTTTGATTTCAATTTTAAAAATAAAAATAAAATATTTTTTTTTAATTTTAAAACATTATTTATAGACTAATTTTATAAAATGATCTATTACAATTTGTTTCCCGGTTTATCTTTGCTTTCCGTCTATTATAGATAAGATCTGTACTAAAATATGATGTACCTATGCTAAATTTAAGTGAATTGCTCTGAGTCATAAGTTGCTTAAACCATATATATCACAGAAGTTTTAAATAGAACAACTCTGGAGTCTTGGTAGAGTTAAGAGAAGAACAAAGTTTTTTAATCTAAGAGATAAGAATGTTTTTGAATATACACAGACACACACACACATATAGAATCCAAAAGGAATGCTACTATTAAAAACTAAAATTAATAATTTAAATGAAATAAAATTCTTTGAAGAATCATATCACGTGAAGAAGATTTGTGATTTTTCTCCTTTTTTTTTGCACTCCTCCTTGATGCTCTTGCTTTTTTTTTTTAAAAAAAAAGGCTGCATCAAATACCAATAAATAAAATTGGACACATGGAAATAGGAGAAAAGATCTGGTCTACCTTCTTAGCTTTACCATATTATAATCGATTCCACCTATATTTAAAAGCAGATGTATTTAGAGCATGCTATAAAATACAATAATATGATTCCAGTCCACAAAAGCAAATGTATTTAGGACATTCAGTTAAGGGAACTTTTTTGGTTTTCCCCTTCTAGATAGCAAGACACTAAGTCATTCAAAAGGAGACAAATCTATTTTTATCAGTATGGTGCACTCGATCTGGGTGTCTCTGTACACATGGCAAACAGGAATCCAGATTTTCAAGATTGAAGCTAAAAATACACAAAAGAACCACCACCAAAATACTAAATCATGTTTGAATTCTAACCAACTAGAACTTCTCAATGATTTTTTGAATTCTACTTATATTTAAAACTAGATGTATTTAGAACATGCTATAAAATGCAATAACATAATTCCAATCCACAAAAGTACATGTAAAACCTAGATCATGAAATAAAAAAAGGCAATCATATAATGACGATAGATTCACCACATATAGACCCACCTTTCTTATATTTTCAATGTTTGTGCCACCTTTTCCCATGACTTTAGCTAAAGCATTTGCAGGAATCACCATCTCAATATATGCAGGCAACCTGCTCAAATTTAGAGTGACAGAAAACCAAAAAGCAGTAAGCAACACCTAGAATGACTGAATTCAAACACATGATATATCCGATCACAATCTTTTCTAAAAAAAGACTTCTTAAAACAATGACAAAGTTTCATGAATATGATTGAATCATGAAACAATGTGAATTATAAATGATATCCTTGTGAGAATACATGGAAGAAATGTTCCATAGAGGGCACAAGGAAATCTGAGGAAAGAAGCTGTCTGAACTATTATTTTGATTGAACCACACAACATCATTGTCTGAGCCTATCTATAAATAGTGCATAGAAAAATCATACCCTCCATATGCCTTTGATGAATATGATGAAAGGGAACCATAGCTATTATCTCCAGCCTTTACAAAGAGCATAAAAATAATGTTAATCAAAAGCTTCCACGAATTTGCCAATCATGCTGAAAACAGACAATTCAGAGCAGATATCCTGAAGTAGCAAGCAATATACCTGCAAAGAGCTGTATCCATATAAACTGCCGCCAGAAAGTACTCCCATACCCCTTTCAGTTTCTACTCTTTGGTCATAGCTTAAAGGTGCAACAGGTGGAATGCTAGGCAATACTGGAGGGAGGGATAGACTACTTGCATACAGAGGATCAAGTGGAGGACCGTTCTGATTACCATCCTTATGAGCATTCTGGTTGCCATCCCTATCTCTCAAAGCATCTTCCCTAAGCCTCAAAATAATCTGAACAAGCGCATCACGCAAATTACTTACCTCCCCAGTTACCTGGATGCCCATCAAAAGTGAAAAGAAATATACAGTTAAAACATGTCTGAGGACAACGGAAAGGGATTAGGATTTGAGGAAATGGGCAAACCTCCACAAGCTCATCATTGGAAGCAGAACGTTTAGGCTTTTCACCTTTTGAGATCCGAATTTCAGCCTTAGTCTTCTTGCGCATGTCATTTATAATTGATCCACTCTTGCCGATGAGGCAGCCAATCACCTTTGAGGGGACAAGAAGACGGATATTCACTTTCTCATCATCCTCATCATTAATCTTTCCTTGAAGCAGCAAAACAGCTTCAACTGCAGCAGATTTGATATCATCGGTGGACTGCACATGCAGCACAACCATTAGCTGGAAATTGATAACCAGAAAAAAAATACAAAAAAGAACGAATGAGTCTAACCTCTGTAGATGTGACAGTAATAACACATTCTTCAGTTTCATCCTTTGTATCATCAACATCAATACGTGTACCACTGTTTTGCCTTATACTCTTTATGGTACTCCCTCCTTTACCAATAACACGTCCAATCTTGTCAGATGGACATAAGACTTGTACTACTAAATCCTCTGAACGTGATGGACCACCATATCCAGAAACAACTGGAAGGGCAGATTGATAAACTGGCCATGCATTAGCTGTATCCGTATATCCATGCAGTTCTGGTACAGATGCTGTGGTGCCAATGACAGGTGGCACAGATCGAGGAGGAACGAGAGCATCTGCAGCAGGAAAAAGACTACCAGCTGGATAGATAGGGACATCTGAAGGAATAATAATTGGTGGAAGCTCTGGAACAGAAGTATCTAGGGAGATCTCTTCTTTTGGTGAAAACTTGTACATAATAGCAGAAACTGCAAATAATGCTTTCTTAACTGCTTCAGCATCACCAGTTATCTGCACCAGTATAATAAGGAAAATTAATACAACTGGCACTAAAATAAATAACAGCAAATGGAATATAAACATAGAGATGATTTGCAAGAAATTTTTTCGAGATATGGCAAATATCTAGACTTGCATATCCAAATTAAGTTTAGTAAATTTGATGCCTTAATCAAATCAAAAAAAAACCCTCAATAAGACGACAGGATGGAAAATATCATTTCCTCAATGTTATCAATTAAAAAAGAAAACTGGTTCAGCTGTTTTTGATAAGCTGTAAGTCTGATTAGGGTGTAGGCTGGCACTTTACAAAAGGGTAGCATATTCCTTAGATGATTCACAGAAGAAGAAAATGTCAGCTTACAAGATATGCATTAGCAACAAAAATTGAACCAGATTTAGAGTTACAAAGACTTTGATTAACCGAAAAAACTTAAATGACCAACTAGAAATTGTAAAGCACTTTCCAGAGCAAGGATCCAAATGAATAGTGTGGTTTTTTAAGTGTTAAATAATTGTGATAAAAAGGCAACATTGCGGATTTCCATAAAGCGGATTTCCATAAAGGGTATCCAAAATCTGGCTCCCGTAGGCTTTCTTGTATCTATCTCTATATACTTTAAGATAAAGCAAACCCAAGGGAGTTAAATCTATGAAAATAAGAAGAGAATTTATCAATTCACTCCATTACTTCTAACACCATGCAAATATCAACTGAGGATTACTCAAAGGTAATTGGCTTGCTGCTGGTAACACTACATCATACATGCTGCAGGGAATAAAAACATGTCAACCATTGCACCATACTATGATGAACATCTGATTGATCAAATGGGGCAGACACAAAGATTGATGACAAATCCAAATACTACAAGCTAATAGTTAGTTAATGCTCACAATTGTTACAAAAAAGAAAAACAATAAAGTAGCATAAGTAGGAAGATTACTAATGAATCCTAATTATAAAAACCAAAAAATTAATTATGAAAAATATCTGAGATTCACAAAAAACATGATAAATAACTTCAGTTGGATAATTACACAACTAGAAAAACACAGAATAGATAAGAAATTGTCCTAGACCTAACCTCATAATTCAATTTATAGCAGCTTCTACAATTCTACTGTAAGATTTTACCATTTGAAACTCTTAGAGTGGTAAGAGCATTTACCTGAACAAAGTTGTCATAACCCATTGCACAGGAATTAGTAGCATCATTGACATCCTTTGGGCTTACTTTTATGTTTGCCTTGGTTTTTGATCTCAATCTCTTTATGGTGGCCCCAGATTTGCCAATTATATTTGCAGCTTGGCTTGCTGGAACAAGTATATGGGCCTCCTCCTTGTTCCTCTTATCAGACTCACTAGCATTAGCCAGGGCATTGACAATTGCATCATGCACCTTAAGCAGAGCATCCTGAGCAGGACAAAGAGGTTCCATGCTGTCCTCATCAACATCCACAGGATCCTTGTCTTTAACATAGCAATATATGGTGATAACCCTCTTGTCCGCACCAGGAAAAGGATCAACAACCTTGATTTTAGCACGTGTCTCTTGTCTTATAGAATTTATCACTTTACCACTCTTACCAATGACACTCCCAATAACACCATCAGGGCAAAGTATGCGATAGACAACCAATTCACCATCACCAGATCTTTCCTTGTTACCTGGTCTCTTGTTCAGTTGTTTCCCTTCATTGTCATCATCTCTCTGCTGGCGTGAACGTTTTCCAGTCTCCACCATAATTCAGTTAAAGATATAAACCTGTAGTGGATGAAAAAACATCACATTGGTAGCTCGTTAAGCTACATAAACTAAAAATATAATACAAACACCATGGCAATACTTCATCAATGCTTTTAATATGCATAGGGCAGTCTAGCATAAAACAAAGAGCTAAATAACATCATATAACCCAGCAAATCAAAACTAAGCACCAACATAATTAATACAATTGTTTGCAACCAAAAGTTCCGCATTAAACAGGCAGAAGGTTCCGTCAAAAAACAGACTATAGACTGCAGTAAATTTTCTAGATTTAGCTGCCTACAGCAATTTTTACAGATTTAGAAAGGATCTCATTAATGAAATTACTTCCATAACATAATTCTACAAGCATGCTACCTGCTTGATGGACATGGAACATGGCAAGGAAAAATTTGAAAACAAAAAACAAAATAAAACAAAGTATGTAGAACATATGGTTACTGCTCTTCTGGGATTTAACCCACTTGGGATTTTAAACTGAAGTCGTTCAGCATGGCTTTGAATGTCTTTGAGAGTATGGTTTGTTTGAGATGTGATAACCAACTGGTTGGCCAAACCAATTCTGTGTAAAATGAAATTGCCTGATTGAAATTATTGATGTTAGTTCTTAAATTGATGCATACAATGCAAAAGCCTCAATCTGACCACATGAAGCCAGAATGAAGACTTCCATAAATCCTATTTACACCGTCACAGGGCCCGCCATCTCACTGTTAATGGGAGAAATTCCTTCCCAACTCCCTTTCCGACAGCTTTGGAACATGACAAGAGAAATTGATAATGAGAAGAGAAATTGATAATGGAGTGGATAAATTTTACTCTCCATGCATGCCATTTTTATTGCATAAATATACTTTCATTTTTTAAAAGCGAAGCATTCCCTCCATACTTAGGAAGAGAAAGAAATGCACAAAATAACTCAAGGATTATATTATCAAATTTACTAATGAAATGATTATGATTTCTCATTCTTCCCTTTTTTTTCTTACAACACAAGTGTGTTAATATCTTTATTTTTGGGTTTATTTTTTCAGCGTGCTATCAATTACTCTATGCTCATATAGTTGCCCTCTCTTTCAAGGTTTTTAATTTCTATTGTAACTCAAAAACCTTTGTATATTGTTCTGACCATATTTAGCCAGACATTCTTTTGAACAATCTTAAGCACTGCACATGCCAAAATCTATTCACTCATTTGCTACAACACCAGCGAATTTGCGAATTTTATTAAGTGGATGAAGAAAATAGTAAAATAACTAAAAACCTTTGTATATTGTTCTGACCATATTTAGCCAGACATTCTTTTGAACAATCTTAAGCACTGCACATGCCAAAATCTATTCACTCATTTGCTACAACACCAGCGAATTTTATTAAGTGGATGAAGAAAATAGTAAAATAACTAAAAACTACATCTGATCTGGAGTTAGAAACAGCAAATATCAACCAAAATTTCCTTTAACATGTTAGAGAATTGAACAGAAGAGAATTAAATGCACAAACAGAGAATTAAATGCACAAACAGTTTCATAATTTTCTTGGAAGCGAGCGTGACAGCAACCAAGCAATGCGTATCAATACGAAACACGAGTACGATAGAACCTACAAACGCCTATCTAACTAGACAAATGACCCAGAACATTAAAAAAAAAAAAAAAAAAAACCCCGACTTGGCACAACACACAATAGCAATTGATTTGGTACAAACAATATATCGCAGATTAAAACAAAAAGATCAAGAAAGAAAAAAAAAAAAAAAAGGAAATCAAGGAAGGGATCCAAAATTCAGACACGGGAGATTACAACAAGAAAAAAAGAAAGAGTTGTTCCATGATTTTTGTCATGATGTCTGACAAGACGCTAATCCCAGCAAAAAAAAAAAAAAAAAAACCCTAGCTCTCAAGAAGTCCCAGAGAGGGGGCGGCACGGCGAAAGAGCTCAAAAACCCTAGAACGAAGAAGGCTTCGGGCGAAGAGAGAAGGAGCGTACCGTATCCTGCGGAACGAAAAACCCTAACCCTAGGAAGCGCCGAAGAGAGGAGCGCGAGGCCACCGCTGCCGCACCAAAGGACACCCTTGCTTGGGTTTTTAGATGCCAGAGACCACCACCGGCTCAGTCGGTGGAAGCCATCTGTGACCGGGTACTGGCAGTAGACCGGTCGAGCCTTTCTTCGTTTCGTAGTCGACCCAGTTTATCGCATCTACTCGTCTGATGAACCAGTAGCCGGCCCGACCCGGTTCGATGGCTTAGTCCCTGCGGTCCGCACCGGTCCGGCAACATAAAGAAGGCAGCGATTCCCCCCTCCCATGCCGTCTGCTTCCTCTTCCTCCCGCCCTTGCGGAAAGCGGTTCCAAATGTGGTTCGTGAAACGTCTCGATTCTTCCCATTTTCGTTATGCTTTTTTTTTTCCCTTAAAATTTTAATTGTTTTAAGTATGATTTTATATGAGATTTAGTCTATGTGATCTATATAGACAAATTGTGTTCCTCTAAACCCTATATAGGGTTTAGGTTTCCTCTTATCCAAAGAATTTATTTACGCTTCTATGGTTTTTGTGTGCTAATTTGTATTAATTTATCAGGTCCGATAATGGTCCTCTAAACCCTAGACAAGATGCAGTCTGCAGTAGGTATTTATTTTATTTTATTTTATTTTAATCATTTGGTTTAATTTATTCGTGTTTTTATTTTGTACATTAGTTGGTGTTGGATTCTTAGTATACTACAATGTGAACTGAGAACTGTATTTAGTGGCTGTCACAGTGAGCGGTTCTTTAGAACAATGATTTAAGTGCTTTCTACTGTTGTGGTGCTGAATTTTTATGTTGAGTGCCGTGTGTCTTGTTGGGCTGGTCAGTGGGATGCTTTGGGCATACAGCCAGGTGAGATGCACATATTACACATATTTCAGGAGTTCCTTAAGATTGTTATGCAAAAAAAGAAAAAAAAAATAAAACAACAATTAGTATCCTACAGTCAAAAATTGATGCATGTTCTTGTGTTGATTAATATGCCATGTGTTTTTTAGGATTGTACGGCATAATTTTACTTCCTAGAAATGAATAAGCATTGAAAAAAAAGACATTGGATGAACAATAATCATTACCAAAAGGCATAATGTAACAAGAAGTTATTTAGTTGTATAACTAATCTATTTATACGAGCTATAATATGGTTATGCATAAGTATACTAAAATTAGAGTTACTCTAGTTTAGTATCGTGATATTATAGTTACACACATAATTTTGATTTAGTTTTCATACTAAAGTTTTAGTAGATCAATATTATCATTATATGCTAAGACTACAATATAGTTATTACACTTCTGCAATAGTTACATGGCAATTATGCTGCAAGTTTGATATAATTACACTTTAGTTATAATGTGGTTATTTATATTTATACTGTAGTTGTAGTATTACTTACATTACATCTATTATATAACTGGTTTATAGATTTAAGATGCTTGTACTATGATTATTATATTATTTATCATAAATCACTAAACTGTAGTCTATGTGATAGTCATACTATATATATATATATATATGGAGTTATACTATAATTACAATATACTTAGTTACACTACATTTATAACATAGTTATAGTCATATTATAGCTATAATATAGGTATGTCATTGCTATGGTATGGTGTCTATGAGTTTGACTCTCTTCAATGCCAAGATCAAGCTCACCACCTCCCTCACTTGTGAAATAATTATAGAAAACAAAATAAAGGGTTTAGAAGTCATTTTTGGCTTTTGTTAGTGCAGCTTGCTTGAAGGGAGGCGGGGCATGAAACCATGCTACATGCTGGCCTTGTATTGGCAGGATATGTTCTGTACAATGTACAATATGGAATGGCACGTATTGGCACCTAAGTTTTAGGATTGAATCATAAGAGGTTGAAAGAAAACGAAAGTAAGGTGATGAAGAAAGAAGTTTTTCCTCACCATTCTTTTGGTAGTCTTAAGGGAATGAAGGCTACATAATTCTACAAATGTTTGCTAATAATTTCTTAATCTTTCTAAACACAGCTTTGTCCCTTAAAAAAAATGAATGGCACACTTGTCTCTTTTATGTCCGAGTGTTTTAGGCTTTGTAATCTTCGGATGGGTTCTATGGTGGAGTGTACGGTCCTAAGTCTAGTAGTAGCACAATTATAGGAAACAATTAAAGTTCGGAAAGGATTACTCATCAAAAGTTTGGGATGATTCTTGGTGTGGCTCAAAAATCAGTTTCGGATTTCTTCGGTGTGTCTATTAGATTATCAAGTTAAGGTCTTTTAAGAGTGGTAGTGTAGTGGATACTAGAGGAAAATGAGTCATCTAGCTTTCTGGTTGCAAACATCCATACTTCATACACTGGTACTTTCATTTATATGGTTTATTAGTTTGATTGGTTTGGTGCTAAGTTATTGAGCCTTGCCTTGGGATTAGTGTGAAAGGATTTATTTACTTCCCTAGCTTGCTTACCTAAAAATTAGCTTGTCTTTTTAAGTAATTTGGTTGCTTTAGGATTTCTTATAGTGGTCTTTTACATGATAAGAAAATCGTGCTGTCAAAATTCTCAATTAACTTCTTTGATATCCATGTATGAGATTCTTTTATCATTTCTTCATCTTCCATCATAATTTGGGGTAGGGAGTTGCCCTTTTTTATCATGAATCTGATGTTCAAAGGCTTTAAGATAACTATGAGGTAGCTTGATCTTCACTCTTTCTTTTAGGATTGTATTCAAATTTCAGATTCGAAAGACAAACATAGGTCAATTGGATCATAAGCTTATGAATCTGGTGCATACTAAAATTGAAAACAAAAGAGAATTTGGGCATTGATTCTTGCTAAAAAAACCTTTTGTCAAAGTTCTACATGTGGTAAGTCCAGACCATGTTGAAGAAACCACTGATAAAGAACTACTCCAAACTAACAAGTTTCTAGAAAGGAGGTAAAATCAGGGATTGCTATTTCTTTGAATATGCCTTGCAAAATCTTATGTTTGGATTCATCAAAAGATGTGAATTTGTAAGTTCCTAATACTTTGGTAGAAGCAACCAAATTATAAGGAGATATGCCTCTTTTATGCTGGTCCAAGGGGATGTGGACCTTTTGTTGTGTAGGTCAATGAGAAAAAACTCTTCCATAGAGCAACACATGCCATACTCCCATTTGCTCCATTATATCACCCTCTGATCATCATGGAGTCTCAAGGCCACATCATAAATTTGTCGTTTGTTCATAAATTATTGATGATGAATGTTCCAAAAAGTTGAAGGTGGTGCGAACATAGAAGCCGAGCATTTGGAGGTCATGTTGTCCTTCCCTAATTCTCACATCTCGTGATAAGGGTATTGCAAAGGGAGCAACTTGATAAACATGAGATTAAAATTTCCTCTATTAGATTTATTCAGATTATGGAGTTGTTTAATTTATAATTTTTTTGAGTTAAAAGGTCTTTTAGGGGTAATTAGATAGTTTGGGATTCAATTTTCAGCACTAGCTATTTAGTTCCTGTTTCAGATATATAAGCTAATGTATTAACTGCATGGTTTCAGGATGAGAGTTCTTGTTTTGAAGTAGAATTCCAGTCCCATTGCTTCTTTTTCAAATCTTATATTGGCTGTTGTGATACTTCTAATGTAGTATGTAGCTAAACCTATTAGCCTAACCATGGGATCAGTTAAAAGGTAATTGTTCTACACAAAAGACTAGTGGTTTTTTAGCTAGAATTCTACTCCTGGTCCTAGTTAGGTTACTTGAGATGGTAAAATGATTTGCAAGTAATTTAGTAGGTGGATACTTATTCAAGTGGCTCCATACGTCAGGGCAACCACATCAGTAGGTCTATTAACTATTTTTTCCAGAGCTAAGAGTAGATGATTTCTTTTCCTTGTTCTGTAAGGTTTTGATAACTAAGCAATTATATGACCCTGCACATCATGGTCTAATTTCTTAATGCCAAAATCTTATAAACCCATCTTAATCAGTTTGCCTTCTTTTCTTCTTTGGATCTGAACTGTAATTGTAGATTTATAGATACAGGTGCAGCTCTGATCCAAAGTTAGGCCCAAAGTTAGGCCAAACTGATATCGATATAAATGCAGATAAGAATAGGACACAGGACATTAGATGGCAGCAAAACAGCAAAAACCACAGCAACAATTATAGCAACCTAGGTTCACAATATTACCACTAGGCCCCATATCGATACCACACTGCCATGGTATTGGTATGCCAGGTACAAGTCTTGGTTTGGAGTACCGAGACTCAGTACACCCCCCATACCGATTCTTGATTCGTTACCAGTATGGTACAGTATGCCTGGTATAGGGTAGTACGCATGTATGGCATACCATGGTAGCAAATAATATTAGTTAATCAGCGCTGTTAGTGTTTCATGAATAGTTTGTAGAAAGGTTTTAAATCTCGTGGAACAGACGTATTCCGATTTTTTCACGGAGCAAGGCATCTCGCGACCCGTCCCGTCCTGATCTTCAACCTGATCAGGCATCTCAATACTTGTTTGGTATACTTTTTTCTTTAAAAAAAATAATTTGTAAAACTTTAGTGTTTTATTTAATTTTTAAACATATTTGAACTTCAAAAGTCGTATTTTTATGATAAATTAGATTTATTCAAAATTGACACTATAATGCATTATGGCCGAGATGGGATGGGATGGGACGACTGAGATCTGTCTTGGAATCTTTTTGGGATGAGACGTCTCGGTCGTCACGACTCCCATCCTATCAAGACTTGTATCACCAGTTCATTATTCTATTTGTGATCTTCTGTTAAGTTCATGAATTTGAATTACTTGTATATGTTTTGGTATTCTTGAAAGGTTCAAAGCAAGGATTTAAGTTCCAGTGCCAATGGATGTGCTAGTCACCAATTGGCTCACATGCTGTGCCTTGCCCAAATTAAAAGAAAAGTCAAAAAATGGTTGAATTCCTTTTTTAATAAAAGATGCAATAAGAGAATTAATACGTGCCATGTTACCTATGCTAGATGCTGGTACTAGCCAAGCATTGACAGACACCTAAAATGTTGGTTCAGAGAATAATTGGTCTCATGGAAGTTTCAGCAATTTGAGAACATATTTAGTATGGTCAAGAGTTCTAGGGGAAAAAACTATGAACTACAGTACCATTGTGGAAGTTAAAATAATTATGATAAATTTTTTGTGGCATATTATTGCACCAAAATAGTCAGTTTCGTGATGCCTTGTGGCGACATTAAGCACCTTACTCTATAAATAGCATCTTAGGTAGAGTGGAATGGCAAACACTATTTTAACACCTTTCTAATTATAAATTGAACTAATCTATTTGTGACATATGCCAAAATTCTCTATATCTGAATACGGGGTTAACTATAGAAGTTAAAGCAATAAAATTTTAGGGTATATTTATTTTTAGAAAATTTAGGATTTGTTTGATTAGCTCATTGGTGCAAGTTTAGTTGATGCCTATTGTGCTTACATAACACTTATATGTTTTGGAGTGGTCATACTATCATCTATTATTTATTATGAATTTAAAATGAAAATTGACATTTTATCTCTCATCAAGTCTTCTTCTCTTTCCCTTATTGTTCATTTCTTTTCTTCTTGAATTCTCGTGTTTGAAAAATGAATGGAACCTAGACTAAATAAGCTTGCTTTTCCTCTTCAACATGGCTGTTGATTCACTTCTTGTAGGTTTTGTGAAAAAGGGGACTTTGACCTCACTGTGGATTCAACCCGGTCTTCCTATCGTAGCCCCTTTCTTGCTCTCTTTGCTCTTGCATTCTTTACGCCCTATCTCTCCTATATATCCTCCTATTTCTCTTCTTTCATTTTAAACTATAATTTGGCCCTATTCATCAATTTTATTTCTTGTTTTCTATTTTTAAAAATAAAATCACAGAAACAAAGACAAAATGTTCATCTATTGTTTTTATTTTTTAAATTTTTTAAAGTCATTATCATTATCTCCCAAAAAATAAAAGAAAGAAATTTTTGCTTTCAATAGTTTTAATAATAAGAAACTCATGTTTTCTTATCATCACCACCAACATTGCCTCCACCATCACTATTACCATCGTCAATGCCTCCATTGCATACTAGCAGCCTACCATCACTAACCCCACCACCTTCGCCACCCTAATCCCATTGCCTCCGTCATATGCTATTGTCACCTCCACTACATTGGTAGTACCCTTGCCATCACCATCACCACCACCACATCACCACAGCCATTATCGCCACCTATCATACTACTGCTACCCCCCTTGCTTCCAACACTAACACCACCTCTATTCCTCCATCGCCTGTTGCTAGTACCACCACCTTCACCACTGTTACCATATTTATGTTTTTTAAAAGAATTGATTACAAGAAACATGTTTATATTTCGAAAATTAAGAAAAACATAGAAAAAGAATCTTTATTTTTAAGATTTTAAAAGTATAAAAAATGAAAGTGATGCAAAATGGCACCTTAGTCTATTCTACTTTTGGTAACCATGTTTTCTCTTTGTTAGCATGAATTTTGATTGACAGCAAAATGGACCAAAAACATGGATGCTATAGAGATGGAAGCTTGAAATATTTAAATGGCACTAAGACCATGTTGATTTGAGAAGGCAGTTTGATCCCCAATTATCTTATGCTTTTCTAGACTTATTTCTCAAAACGACTGTCTCATTGATATGCAATTGTTGAACAAGACAGGCAAGGTTCGTTGTCTCGATACCGAACCTTATGCCAATACCATGTTGGTATGATCGATATGTGGATCGGTTTAGCATGCCAAGACTCTGTGCACACTCCGTACCAAGTCTTGGTTCATTAGCTTGGTATGGGGTGGTATGCATTGGTACGGCATACCTTGATTACAGATTTGATTGCAGAAGAACCAATAATGATGCAACTAGTGCTTGAAGACTAAATTCCTGAAGATTATCAAGGTAACAATTTTTCTGCGAAAATTGTCCCGTAGAAATATGATGCCTGGGTTTCATCAAATGAAGATTCGGCAAGCAATGAAGATAGTTTGGTGAAAGATATTGCCAAATCTAATAATCTATAGGTAGCAATATGATGGATGACAATTTAGCTATCAATCCATGTGAGGAAAAATCCTGCACGAGATTCAAATTTTATTAGTCCATAACAGAGCATCCAATGCAAGATTGGCTTGCTGATCACAACTGCACCACCGTTCTAAATTATTGCAGAAACTTTACCACACTGGCAAGCCTTATAATATGTTTTTTGATAATATTTTTGTTGCTTTAAAGGATTATTTTCAATTTCTCTTCCCCAAAAGTCATCTTCTTGTGTCATGTTGAGGCTAAATTTTTTTTATATGCTTTATTTTCCTTCTATCAATCTACTGCATGATATTTATTTTACTACATGATTTTTGTTAAATAACTGTTTTCTTTACTACAAATATGCATATTGTCTCCTGAAGTCAATTTTCTTACTAGGTTAGGTTGATACTAGCTAGCTTCTGTTTGGCTGCACGATTTTCTATAACTTGAAGGGGACGTATTAAAGGGCTTGCCAATCATTACTTATTATCACATGGTGAGTTCAATTTTGTCAACTAACATGCATATTTTGTAATATAGCTAAATCTATCATATCTTGAATGCATGTTGACTTAAACCTTCTCCTCCTCCTCATTATTGTTATTGTTGTTGTTTGGAGAATACCATTTTTAAGAGTATAATTAACAGTGTCCAAGGAAAATGTTATGCAAATATTTTGAACTTTTTCTAGATAATTAGATGATTGTCACTTCTAGATCATCAATATATTTGGACAGTTGATTTTCTTCGATTTCTGTCCCTAAGACCACTATTTGCAGTCATGAAACTCTGCTGTAGTGCAACCACTCTGATCTGCTTGCTTCGACACTAATCACAATGTGGCAGGAGGGGATAAAACTTCTTTTGTTTTTGAGCCAAAAAAATAAGAGGGGTAAGTGTTAGAGTTTGTCTTGAGTTTAGCAAGCTCAATAAGGACATGTTTCCAAGTATGTGTAAAACACGAATCCCAGTTTATGTAGGACATTGCAGATCTCTTTTCTATATAAGCATATGAAACACTAGGCTCAAGGACAGTTCAAAGAGAAGGAGAGTTTTGAAGAGGTGTTCTAATTAGGTGTATGTGGGTATAGGATTTTATTTGTGAAAGAGAGCCTCTGATAGGAGGCAATCCTTATAATCTCCTATTTTTCTTCATAAAGGAATTTCTATCATCTTTGTTGCTATGGATGTAGCTCAATAAACCGAACTATATTAAATCTCCGTATGCTATTTTCTTCTTGTCTTTTCTATATTCTTTTCTATAGATCGCTCCTCTGCGCACAAGCAGTATCAAAGTTACTCTCAGCAAGTGGTATTAGAGCTTAGTTTTTGAGAACGTATAGGTTAACCGTTCAAATGGCAGTAGGGACATTAGTATTGGTCCCTGGTAGTTATCTACAACATGGATCTTAAGGAGGTGCAATGCAATAATGATTGCACAAATCTCGAAGAATCGAAGCTCAAATCATCAATCTACCCTCGTTGCTGCTGTTGAGGAGAGGCCGGTGAGGGTTAGGCCATCGAAAGAAGGCGGTAGCTAGGTGGGAGCGGCGGAGGAAGGAGCAACCCAGATTGGGATGTGCGATGCCTAAGACGTGGCTATCTATAGAATGAGTTGCTCAACCTAGAGCAACTTGAACCCTTCATTGCTGCTGAGGATAGGGCTGGAGGTTGCCCTTCTCGAAGGGCTTGTGGGCTACCGGAGCCAAGCAACGGCCGCTATGCAAGGAATATCATGCCAAAAGAAGTCATTAGCAGGCCAATCTTGTGGAAGCCTTTCATCTTCCCTATCGCTGAGGCAGAGGCATTTTGCCTTCATGGTGGTTGGTGAAGCATCAATCAAAGTTTTCCTAGTAAGGCAAAAGCAAAGATGGAAGTCGTTCGTCGCTTGGCCTAAGGCATCTTGCTAGTGATAGCCCTATCTACAAAGGGAGAAGACAAAAAGCGATGGTAGGCCTCATCTCCAATCGCGCCAATGAGTCCAATGAAGAGGATAGCCTCTGTTTCGTGTTGACGTGGTGAATCAGGCTAAGATCTAGCAATGGATCCTCATGTTGGCAATTGGAGCGTGGACACTCTCATGTGCCACCCGTCTCTCACGCTCGAAGTCATTCATGGAAGACCCTCTGGGTGTCCACGCTCTAGTTGCCAACGTGTGGCTACCAAACTAGGAAGAATCAGGACAACAACTAAGGCTGCAAAGGGGTTGAGTTGACCCATGACCCAACTGGGTCCCAATCCGATCAAAGACCCGTGAGTTAGGTCGGGTTTGAAATTTTGATCCGATCTAAATTTCGATTAGGCCTAGATCTTGTATTTTTTGGCTCAACCCGACCTAAATCCAAATTATCCCGATTCATAAGTCTTAATTATATAAATCTATTTTTTTTTTACTTCAATTATCTTTATAAATTCATTGAATAAACTTTAATTTAAACTAATTCTTTTTTTTCATCTTAACAACTAGATCTCCTCTCATTTTTTTCTCTAATTATATCTAAATATTTATATTGTATTATTTATTTTGATGGATTCTTGTTTATAATGCCTTTAAATATATCAATAGATATTTTAAATATAATAATTTATAAACATAAGGATAATCATTTACTTGGATAGAATTAAGGATTTTTGAATAAAATTTAAGTTTAATTTGATTTTTTTAATCTTGCTTAAATTTTTTAATGGATCTATATTTAGTTATCAATTACTAGATTTTAGCAATAAAAAAAAGCTAGATGTTTGAATTAAATGCAATATTTTGAGTTGGATCCGAATAGATCCAAATAACTCGTTGGGTCTAAAAATTTTTTCATAGACCCGACTCGAGCTACTTAGCAAATGCGTTGGGTTCAGGTCCAAAATCAAGACCCAAATATAAAATTAGATTGGATCAGGATCAAGCATGACCCAACCCGATCTATTTATAGCCCTGGCGATAGCAGCTCCAGATAGGAGATTAGTGGATCTCCCATGTTCCTTTGGGATGGATCAGGCATCGGTTGTGGGTAAGGCTGTGAACAAGGGTTGCGAGCAATGCGGCATCAATATTCAGCAAGTAGTGCCTATAATTTTTTTGGAGGCATAGACAGAGTGGCATAAAACTCCTTTGTCTGCCTGTGCTTGAGCTAAACAAAGGTTGAAACCCTTGTGCCCTACCCAAACAGAATAGGCACCAAAGGTGGAGCATTGCTCCAAGATGTACCACCATGATGATCTAATCCGAGTTTTTTCAGCAAGGTAGTGAAGGTGGAGCATTGTTTCAAATAAAGACAAGAGGATTCCTCTTTTTTATTCTTCTTCAAAGCATTGCTCTACTATTATCAAAGGATTTCCTCTATGTTGAGCAGAATTAAGACTACCATACACTAAATTGATCACCCATCTTAGTAGACTGGATAGCCAACGCCAAGCGATACAGTAGGAGGTAGGGCCTGGATCCCTAGTAAACACACAATTACACAATTGTATTTGATCTAAGTTGAGCATGCTATAGTGTTGATTTCAAGGAGAGAATTATGATATTACTGTGAAGTTTGAAATTGAGTTTAACAAAGCTAATAACTTCGACATTTAGCAGATCAAGATCACCTCTTTTGATGCAACAAGGGCTTTAGAAGATGCTAGAAGGAAAGGAAAGATTGCCAGCTACTATATTCAATGAAGAGAAGGATGGGTTGTTGGCAAAACTATACAGTGGTATTCTACTGAGTTTGGCAGATAAGGTTCTTAGAGAAGTCGCTGAGAAAACAGTAGCTGAACTCTGGTTGAAATTAGAGAGCAGGTATGCGACAAAATCTCTCATAAATTGACCACACTTGAAGCATAGGCTCTACCACTTATGGATGAAAGAAGGGACACTAGTAAAAGACTATATAGATGAGTTCAATAAGACTATTCTTGATTTAAAAAATATTGGAATCAAGATAGAAAATGAAGATCAAGCCCTTCTTTTCTTATGCTCATTACAACCCTCATATGCGAGTATTGTTGACACATTGTTGTGTGAGAGAGTTTCTTGATTAACAATATAAAAGATGCCTTGCAATTTAAAGAATTAAAGAGGAGGATGCTTAAGACCTATGGGGCAAATCAAGGAGAAGGCTTGGTTGCAAGAGGTAGTAGCAAAAGCAAGGTTTCAAGCAATAGAGGTAAATCAAGATCAAAGTCAAGACACCAAAAACTCCACTGCTTTTCCTATCATGAGGAAGGGCATATTTCGGAGAACTGCTCGAAGAGGAAAGGGTGAAAACGAGAGTATCTCTAAGGCTAAAGCAAGTGTAGTCGAAGAGAACATGATAGAAAGCTCCGATGATGCGGAAACGGGGTACTCTTAGTCAATGTCAATGACTATGGTAATGAGTGGATTCTTGATTCTAATTTTTATATACCCCTTAAAGAAGTTAGTTTACTATTTATCAATCAATTAACGAAATATTCTATTGGGCAACAACAAAAGCTATAAATATCAGGATAAAGACACTTTGTATTAAGATATTTGTTGGCATTGTGAGGTTCTTAAAAACTTGGCATGTCCTAGAGTCGATGAAAAACCTGATTTCCTTAGCCACACTTGATACTTAGGGTTGTAAATACTCGATTGAGAATGGTGTACTGAAAGTTTCTAAAGGTGCTTTTATGCTAATCGAGAATGGTGAAGGGCTTATATCACTTGATTGAAGGCACAATTACTAGTATTGATGTAGTTTCTTCATCTATGGAGTTATCATATGCAGATGTCACTTGGCATATACGATTGGTGCATATGAGCGAGAGGAGATGTTGAAGTTGTCTAAAAGAAGTTTATTTGATGATGTGAAGACTGATAAGCTAGACTTCTGTGAGCACTATATGGATAGAAAGTAAAGCAAGGTAAACTTTAGCATTGGTATTCGTTGTTTCAAGAGGGTGTTATTCTACATCCATTCAGACATCTGGGATCTAACCCTCACATGTCAATAAGTAGACATCGATACCTTCTGGCATACATTAATGACTACTCAAGGAAGGTTTAGGTGTACTTGAAACACAAAGATGTACTGTTTGTCAAATTCAAGCAGTAGAAAGCCATGGTGAAGAAACAACTGAACAGCAAATCAAGATTTTGCCTATGGATAATGGCTTAGAATTCTACAAAGGTGAAGTTGAGTTCTATAAAAAGTTATAGTGAAATATTGCACCATAGGGATGATGCCACAGTAGAATGAAGTTGCAAAACTGATGAATATGACACTATCAGATAGAGCCCACTGTATGCTTTCTAATGCTGGATTTAAAAAATCATTTTGGCTAAAGTAGTGAATGCAACAAATTTCTTGGTAAATCGATCACCATCGACTTGAATTATGGTTCCGTTATCTAGTTGACTATTTTGATTTAAGGATATTTGGTTGTCTTATGTTCATGTTAATGATGACAAGCTTAAACTAAGGGTAAGTACATATTTTTTGGTTATGGCATTAGGGTGAAAGGTTACAAACTATGATGTGTAGAGGATTCAAGGTCACCCAAACTAGTAATTAGCAGAGATGTTACCTTTGATAAGTCTAATATGATAAACCTGAAGGAGGGTTTGTTAAAAGATAGACAAAGGATCATGATATCAATAAGAAGGTAGAGCTTGATGTAGAAGCTTTAGAAAGAGTCACTAGACTCTCCAACTCAGCCCGCAGTGGAGGTGCAAACTAAGAAAACTATACAAAGTATGGAAGTATATCAAAACTATCATATAATGTAACTATCAACTCTGAGAGGAGGCAGATTTAACCATCTATATGGTACACAGACTTATTGCTTGTGCACTTGCTACGACTGAGAATGTAGAGAATGAGTCTCTTAAATATAAGAAACAGACCTAAGAGTTTGTGAAGTTGCCTAAGAAAAAGAAGCCAATTCCAAGGGATAAGTTTTAGCATTGCTTGAATATAGTTGGAGTTTGAAGAAGTTGATGCCCATTGATGTATCACCCTAAAGGTGATGAAAAGTTCTAAGATGGTTAGCTTGGTAAACCTCAAGTAAAGGTAGAGATTTGTTGAAGTTTGTCTTTAATTTAACAAGCTTAATAAGGACATGTTTCCTAATATATGTAAAACATGAATCCCAATCTATATAGGACGCTGTAGATTCCTTCTTTATATAAGCACTAGTCCTCTAGCCCGCACATTGCACAGGTTAAGCTAGCAATTATGTGGAAGATAGAGGGGCAAATTTGGCTATCTAATCAACAAAAGATCAATGCATTCTAAAATGTCAATTGCTATTGTAGTGGGGTAAAATGTATCCAAAGATTAAAACTTAAGTCAAAGTTGGAACCTTTTCAGCCATGGCATTGTACATTAAGAAGAAACTTCAGCAAAATACTTTTAGAAAATGAGCATGTCACATAAATGCCACAGAAATAGAAGATGAAACATGCATTCATGCAAACACCAAGATAGCCTTTGAGAGTGAGAGAGAGAGAGAGAGAGAGATGAAGGTTTTCACAACCAAAGCATCAAATCACAAAGAAGGATTGTAAAATAGAAGCTCTTCATCATTTTAACAGAAAACAATACCAGCATTACAGAGATTCCGAGAACAGATTAAAAAAGAGAAAAGAGATTCCCACTTTCACTTCACCTTCACAATCATCATTACTGGCTCCCTTTCCTCTTCAACAACCCTTCATAAACCACAAAAGCCCAAATTTTTTTTTAAAAAAAAAACTTTAACCTACTATGAAAAAAACGAAAAAGATTCTAAAAATGAAGAAAAAACATAATGGATTCTCATCAACCACCTTAGCAATCTATATTTTTCAGAGCACATTGAAATGCTACTATTCAAATTAAATCATGGTCCAACCTTATTGAAATGCTCATACTGCCTGTTCCCCAACCCAAACATGGCATACTGAAGATTCTCTAACCAATTCCCCTTTTCTTTCCCTTATTAAGGAAACAACAATCAACCACCATGTTAGAAATTTTCATGCAAACTATAATGGTAAAAAGGGATTCTACCAAAATTATTGACAAACCTTAGTAAACCATTTAAAGAATTTGGCAGCATTATCAGTTGGTTTCCCATGTCCATACCTATAATTTCCAAACCAATAATAAGTAAATATAAATATGGAAGGAAGAAATCTTCTCCATATAAAGGTTTCTAGATTATGTAATCAAGACGAACAAAGCTAAGGTTTCTTTCTTTATTTTCTCTTCATACTCATCATTGATAGCATAATCATCCAATAAAGGGATTGTCAAGATCAAGCCATTCAATACTAATCAAACGCCTGAGAAGAATAAATATTCTAACTCTAGAAAGATTTCTGGTGTGGGAAAAAGCGGGCCAAGGGAGATCAAACATCAAATACTAACCTTAGCAAACCCTTCTGCAATGCCAGACTGCATGCCAAAGAAGATGGTAACCTTCCTCTTCCCATCATCTGCCTTTGGCTCTAGGTTTGTCTTGACTACCAACGGCTTTGACAGCTCCTTCGGTTGTCTCACCTTTTTTCTGACACGTCACCTTGACTAACACAATGGTGCACCGATTCTCGATGAGCATCGTGGCCCCCATCTCCAGCAACACCGCATCATCGCCTTGAGAGCCTCATCCTCTCTCTCTCTCTCTCTCTCTCTCTCTCTCTCTCTCTCTCAAGCTTTCCTTCTTCCTTTCTTAGTGTTGGAGGTGGGGTTGGTGGAAGGGCGTAGATCCTAGAAGAAGTGGACCCTACCCATGAAACAAGTGTTAGAGTGGGCATTTAAATCATACAAAGCCCAAACAACACCTACATATTCCTATCCTTTAGAAACACACATTCTTACACCCCATAATGTACAAGGGACCATCTAGATGGAAGAAGTCTCAAATGTTAATGCTAGGGTGCGGCTTTGGGGGTTAAGAAAGCGGATGTTTTAACCATGGAAAATAGAATTGGTGGTTTGGCTTAATCCATGGCCTACGTCATTGTCTCCTCTTGCCAGCCCTAAACCATCCCATCAAGAAAGTGCAATTGCAGAAGGAAGTGTGATTATGACTGAGATTTGATGGGCAGTATGACATGTCATTCATGGCTCCAATTAGTGCATGAAACATAGGGGCAAGGTGAAGCCTTAAAGAGGATCAATTGGTCTTTATCTAGAAAGGACTGTGCAGGCATCATACGCATTTTTTATTATGAAAAAAATGAAGGGGCTGCTGGTTTTAGCCCACATTTTAAGTGTAGAGTTGTCCAGATGTAACACGTAAATAATCCCGTCTCCTAAGAGGGTGTGTGGATTTGTGACATGAAGCATATGGGATAAGTTTGAGACTCGAGAGCTTCGCATACTTGGACATATATAAATATAAGGTAGAAAGGGTTGGCAGTTGGAAAAAAAGAGATGGCTCTGGTAGAACACGTGGTGAGCAGCCCTACCACTATCACATTTCTTTTAGGCTAGCATCATCTTAGTTTTGAGCTAGGCATTATTAACTCACACCTGCTGGGCTTGAGACGGGGTAATCGTACCGCCATGAATGCATGGCATCATGCTAGATGACACAACTAGGCGTCCACATCCTTCCTTTTTAATCTTGGTTGTCCAATCGATAAGCCTTGCCTTGCTCCTCCGTACATGCGTACGTGGGGCATACGTATAGCTTGATGGTTCATCTCAACTATTCAAACAAAGCTTAAATGTGGCATGTGACAAAGGCATATGAAGAGATGATGGATGACCATCGTGTCCTTTAGCATGGCCCTCTCTTAAATGTGGCATGACACATGGTAAAAAATGCGATGGAAGTGGGCTTTAAGGGGCGATAAAATAGACTACTGCGGTAAGACACATGATGAGCAGTCCTACTGCAATCGTTAACTTTATATATGTTATATGTAATATGTAACCCTGGTCTCAGGGTGAGTCCAGAAAGATGAAAAGTTCTAGAGAGGTATTCTAGTTGGGTGTACACAGAGCTAGGGTTTTGCTTGTGAGAAAGAGCCTATGATAGGGGACAATCCTTCTAATCTCTTTTTTTTTTTCATAGTGAAATTTTTATCATTTTTGCCAGTATGGGTGTAGGTCAATAGACCGTACCATGTTAAATCTTTGTGTGCTATTTTCTTCTTGTTTTTCCTTTGTTCTTTTCTATAGATCGCTCCTCTCCGGCATGTAACAAATGGTATTAGAATTACTCTCAACAGTAAGAAAGGTATCGATCATGCCTAATGCATCCACTTTGATATCCTCGCTCTGACGTTGATGGCATGGAGCTAGGAGGGGGAACCAAGCATTAACAATGCTAGAGTGGACTCGATGATGGTAATAGCCGTCCGTGTTGGAGTGAAGGTTACGCAAAAATTTGTCTTTTTGTGCATGGGTTGTGTTGCTATTTTTTTCCTCTTGCTTGTAAACAAGTAAATGGACAAAGTAAAGATCTATTTAAAGCTCACCTTTTTTTTTTCAAACATGCACGGCCATGCATCCCATACACATGCCTTGAGAAATTTTTTTTCACTTCTTTTTCTTTGAAAATGAGGTTTGGGTTGGGTGGGGGGGAGGAGGGTTGGTGAGATGAATGTGGTTTTACAAAAAGGAATTTTTTCCAACTCCACGTCATACCATAACTTCACCCTTGGACAAAAGAGGGGTGTGGGGCTGTTTAGATATTCTTTTAGTTATCTTGAGTAATCATATAAAAGGACCTGGCTGTTAATTTTACAGTTCATATGATTAACATTTCGGTTGCTTAGTTTAGGACATTTACATATTTAGCAAGTTGTAAACAATTTTTATGGAGCCATATCATCCACTTGTTTTATAATGGTAATACAGTGGAATTGAACTGGCTTGTTTGGAATAAAATGATGGCCGTTAAGATGGCCACAAGTAGCCTTCATAATGGGGAACTAACAGACAATAATATTAAAATAACAGCATCATCTGAAATGTACATATATTTGTATCGATTGGTGTTTTGTTTTTAAATTATTAATTTATTCTAATGAGAGTGAAAAAGGTTAAGTATTGACCTTTATTCTCAGTATATAATTATGATTCAAGTAACCATTATATGTATCCATATGTATGATGTTATGGAGGCCTTATGAAATTGCTTTATGGGTGTCGATACATTATAATGAACATTACTTAAAACCATAATTTGAACTTGAGGAGTAATGGGGAAGGATCAATAACTCTGTTAGTGATAATTCTTAATATGATCAAATGGCACATCAAGGTCCAATTCGTCAACCCATGGTTAGGTGAATTGCTCATCAGCAATAGCATGACTGATTGATTGCAACCTTACCAAAAGTAGATGCTATAATGGTGAAGTCAGAATATATTCTGTCTGGACATTGTGTAGAATTCTCTTGGTGACATGCAATAGACAATTCCATGCTTTCACAGTCGCATAGATCTATCATACTGGCAGTGTTTGGGGCTAAAATTTTGATATTTTCTTGTTTTTCACTAATTTGTATCGTACAGAATTAATATGAATTCCTTCTGCACCCTATGGGTAATTGATCTTATATAACTACTATAACCATAGCCATATATGCCTATTTCGTAAAATAAATTGTGAGAAGCTTTTGTAGTTAGGATGTCCCAGAACCATGCCCTCATTTTACACTAACACCTTTGACTATGTTTAAATTTTCATGTTTTCCATATTATTTCAATGGAATCAGTATTTGAGAGTCCAAATTATCTTTGAGTTAAAACTTGGTACTATTACAGTGAAAGAACAAAAGTAGCGCATTGCTTTCCTCGTTGATTAAGTTGCTTGGTTTCAAAGAAAATCTTTACAAAACACCCAGTCTTTGTGATTGATTTGGATGTGTTTTTGTCAAACTTAAATCCCATCTGACAAAAACACCTGTGATGTCTGTTCCCATTTTCTTAACATTCAAGAATCTTGACAGGTGCATCCAAAGTTTCTGTGGCGATCCCAGTGTCATTTCTATAGGCATGGAGTCTCATTTTATAATTTAGGTAGATTATTTGTGCCTCTGGCTTTCTGCCGCCTAGTCACCATGCTTTCCTTAGATGGTGACATGTAAATCTTCACCAACCAGCAAATGTCATTTCTAAGATAGTTACTTGGTGCCACTATTGCATGGCTTCTTGTTGGTATTAGTCCTTTTTTCTTGGAGCTAAACTTTGGTGTGAAGAAATCTCAATGACAAATGCTCACTATATTTCTTGTGGGGTGCTGGTTTCGGTTCTAAATTCATGCATGCAATAAAGTCTGCATTCATAAGGGAATCGGTCAGAAAGAGCATTGAAGATCAGAATTAATGTGGGAGGTTAAACTTGCTTTGAGCTGTTTTCTTTATCCGGTGCTGCTCCTTGTTAGAATGCCTTGGAAAACGTTAATTGGTGCTCTTGGTTTTGATCTGACTGGAACGATGATAGTCACTGTCTCTCAACTGTTACTCTAAATTATTGAGAAGCTGTCCATTAACTCACGAATTTTATTGCTGAATAATCCACTTACTTGTATTTGCTAGTTCATTTCAATTAATGATGCCATTTTTGATATTGTTACTCCCCCTTGACTTCTATTTCAGCATAAGCTTATCTTCCATCAATTTACAATTTTTAATTGCATAAATATTGAATCGAATAAAGATTTTCAATGACACTGCACGGTTATGCGGATTTATTTATTTTTTATTTTTTATTTTTTTTTTGCATCCTGAGTTTCCAGATTCTTGACTGCATTAATCTCTAAATAAAGAAGAATTTAAGATAATTGCTGCTGTAAGGTCAAGTGGTTTTCCTTTGATTTTCCTGGGACGGTAAGATTGGATTGAACTTTTGTTTGTTCATACAAAACATTGAGATTCTTGATAGTAGTAAAATTAGGGAGTCAGCAATAAAAGATGCTGAAGAAAATAATTGAAGACCTCTAACTGTACCAGCCATAAAGCAGAACACTAGGACTCTTCTAAGACTACCTCTCTTTTTTTTTTTTTTTTTCCAGCTTTTCTTCTTAAGAAAATACTTTTTTTCCCCACTTTTCTTTTTAGCAAACAGGTGCTCTCTCCCAGACGAGTTTGTTCCTACCATTGTGCTCCACTTACATCTTCCCCATCGCAGGGATCAAGCATATCCTCTTTCTCGTTACCTCTGTGATCCTTAGTGCATGGTAATCATGATATCCCTGGCATCTTTTTGACAAGGTTTTTCTGATTTCCTGCTTGAAGCTGCGACGTCCATTCGCCAGCAACTTTGGCTTCTCACCATATTCTACTCATTTTTCGATGTCAACATTATTATAAAACCCATGGGACAATAAAGTGGGG